>BGPR01007387.1:371-71572 GCA_013235015.1 Araneus ventricosus | reverse complement strand
ATGGTATCAGAGCAAAGCTGGCAATTTACAGTTCCACTTATTTCGATTTTCTTGATCGAATCTCCTACTTTTACTGCTATCTCTTCCACGTTCGTATCGTTACCTTTCGCCGGCAGTTTAATTTTCATAGATTTATTCAATCACTCGAATTTAAATTTATTTCTTTTGTTCGCATCTAGGGAACGAACTTTATGTTCATCGTTTAAGTTAATCTCCATTTTGGTTCTCGGTCACACTCACAAACGCTGATCTTTACAATTGACGAACGTAACACACATACAGCATCACACGTGCGATCCGCGAAACACAAGACTAATGATAGTAGTAGTAGAAGTTCTTTGCATAACAACCATTAGCATTCAACCCGTGATTCAACATCGGCGATAGCAGCTCACTGACGTGCGATTTCAACAGCAAGGTGTTGCCTACTCGTAGAGCGGTCGTCATACGGGAGAAGTTCCGCCTTCCTCCATTACGCTGTGTGCCAATCACTTGAGGTGATAGATATGGCACGTAAACCCCAGATAATGCATCTCTGTTTACTTTGTGACGGAGAAAAAATGGCGTTCGTTTCGGATTCACCCGTAGCTTCCCCCCCCCCCCCCCCCCATTTTGGGGGCACGATTTCTCGACGGTTTTGCAGCGATCTCAGAAACAGCCTGAAAGACATTCAAAAAAGCGGAAGTCTTTCATGCCTGTGTATTTAATCTTATGTAAAAATGATTTTATAAATCAAATCAGAGTAATTATTAAAATAAAGAATAATGAAAGTAATGGAAGACAAAGTAAATCTATTCGAATGTCACTCATTTACCTTCTCTCTGCACGTCGGCAGATGGATCGGGCCATATGCAAGGCAGCACTACCGGGTCCTCCAGACTAAGAGGAAGAAGTATTTTTTTTTGTAATATCCAACTTGTATCTCAGCAAATGTAACTAAATCGTGCATATTTTTACTTAAATGTTGTTACTTACGGGTAGTATGAAATTGTTCAGTGGAGGGAGTCCTTTCGTATGTTCATCAATCCAATGCTCCAGAGTATCGATGTGTGCTCCAGAAAACTTGGTTTTATCTAAAGGAAAATTGCATCAAAACAACGCAGCTTTATTTACCTCTTTCGTAGAAATTATATTTTTTAATTTTTAGAAACAAATAACAAGCCTAGCATTTCTTTCCAGCTTATTAAAGATTACCAAGCAATTTATCAAGACATAAATTGAAAATGATTTTTTAATCTTTTGAACATCAATTATTAATCTGATCCCTTCACACAGGTATTCAATAGCTGCAAATTATTAAGGATGATTGATTTAATCTCTCGAAAGTAATTTGTAACAAAATTCAAATCTACCAAGAATGTTAAGAGAATGTGCTGTTAGGCAGATTGTAAAAAGTGAAAAATTGTAACATTTGAAAGGCTTTGGATTGACATTTAAGACTAATCTTACTTTCAATGGGTAGCATGAACATATAGTACAGTGATGCGAACCTTTTTGAGAAGGGGGTCAAATTTTGTTCATTTTTTTTTAATACTAGCCCATGGGTCACTAAGTCAGTGGCATCGCTTGGAAAGGGGTGGTGGGTGGTAAAAAGAGTACTATTAATTTGGAAACACCGAAAATTTGTTAACAGAAAAACTTGACAGTTGACTTTTTTTTTCGTCCCTCCTTTTAAAATCAACTAAGAATGCCAACTTTTTCAACACTGCGAGATAGTACATCCCTGATGAATATGCGCTCCAAGTTTATGACCAATTGTCACGAGTATCACAGGTACAGTGATACAATAAGAAATCAGTTGGCCAACACCCACTTGGAAATATTTTTTTTATAAATTCGACATTTAAACTTTAATTTTTTAATATTTTGGATTGTTTGTTCTCTCTTTTATGATATAATACATAGGTTAATAAAAGTCAATGTGTGGGTCATTTTAAAAGCCTTCGTGGGTCAGTGTCTAACCCGCAGGTCATAACTTTCCCACCACTGATATAGTACAACAGCTGGTAAGGACTTTTTGAATTTATAGTCCAATTAGTATATTGTGAAAAATATTAACGTGCAGAATGAAATGTTTATATTAAAATGGATAAATATTGATACAGTGAAACCTCTCTTCAGGGGCCACCATCCGTTCCAAGGAAATTTGGCTGCTCTGAAGAGATTCTGTGTTTTGGAAGGACAGAATGTATATTTAAACAAGCCTTAATTCATTACTCTTGATAAATAATCATCTAAAGTAAAAAATATTTTATTCCATTTCCAAAATTCCATTCGCATTTCCAAAATTTCTATTTCTTTTTTTTTTAAGATACAGTTTGTGTTTACTTGGATCTTTCAGCTTTTTCAAAGGCAACTTTTTTCAGTTTTGTTTTTTTTACTAATTGGAAAAATAAATACCTAACCATTTGTTGCTGAATGGACAATAATATCTATTTGAACGAAAATGTATTGAGCCGAAAGTTTCATTTGCTGAGGGGTCCAACCCATATCAGCAGCCTCTTTGCCAGAGTCAAAATCGGTACCTGAAAGACACAAATGAAACTCTTGAATGCCCAACCCCCGATAGAGGCCGAAGTTCACTTTTCTCTTCACGCTAGGAAAGGAATGATTAATTTCCATAAGATTTGTAGTGTTGTTTTTGAGTGTAAGAATTTTTTTTGTTCCTTCTTTCCTCCCTTTTCTTTTAATAAAGGGTCCTGCTGTAACAGGGTTCGTAGCGAGAAATTGCTGTAAAAATTAAGCACCTTAGCCAAAAAAAATAAGAACCTTTCTACATGCATGTCCACATAGACCCACATATTTTCTAAGCATCAGACATGACACAGGCTTGGAACAAAAAAAGCTGAACTTAAATAATAATAATGAATCGTGCCAAACATAAATGCCAAGAAGTAACATAAGTATGATTAATTAAACAATAAAATAAATAAATTTATACAAAAGGTGCCCGAGATATTAAAAATATTGATTATTCTATAAAAGAAAATTAAGAATGATAAAATCTGATGCCAAAAAAGCTGAAATCCGCATTTCCGTGGAAATGTGTCATGTCTGAAGCATAGGATGTTTACTAATAATAGATAGTTTTTATTGAAAAATTTAAAATATATATATATTAATTTTAAATATGTATTTTTCTAATTTCAATATTTATTTCTATATTTGCATTGTAAAATAAAGGACGTCTTTTTGGTTTGACAAAAAAAAAAAAAAAAAAAAAAAGACAATGCAATCATTACCAAAAAATTAAGTCAACTTTTATAAGATTAGCAATAAAAATCTGTGATCTTTTTTAACATTTCTTATAATTAACAAATTACCAGCTAATTTGTCTCTTTGGGAAAACCATTCCAGCATTTCAATATACGGCGGTGCCTATTGTTGAAGAAAGAGGGAGCGGAAAAAAGGTCATTAATAATCCAGTCAGCAAAAGTTTTGAAAATAACATTAAATCAAAGTTTTGAAAATTGGTACACATGTTCATGAGGGGCTCCTGATGAACATGCTAAAAATCCATGGCCCTGAGGGGGCTCACGCTGCCATCTTGGATTTCATGTCCCTTTTTTAGTTTTTCTTGAATACCTCAAAAACTATTTAGTTTTCAAATTATAATTGATTTAACAAATTAAAGAGAGTAAAACTTCCTACAAATACATTGTTTTATTTTTCTTCTAGCTTTAATGGTTTCTAAGATAATTGGCTTCAAAGTTCGCTACCATCTTGGATTTCGTCCCCTTTTTTTAGTTTTTCTTAAATATCTCAAACTATTAAAGCTAGAAGAAAAATAAAAGCATGTATTTGTAGGGAATTTTACAATCGTTAATTTTTTGTATTACTTGTAATTGAATAGTTTTCGAGATTTTCAAGAAAAACTAAAAAGGGGTGGGGGTGAAATCCAAGATGGCTCCCCCTCAGGACTGGAGACTTTTAGTATGTTCATCAGGAGCCCCTCACAAACATGTGTACTAGTTTCCAAAACTATAAGATTTATTGGTTTTTTCACCCCCATTTTGGGCCTTCGTTGACTGGATTATAAGCATTATCTTAACATGTGTTGACACCCCAGATCTATCTTACCCAGGATTCCTTCCCTGAATTCTTCCTTTTCGTCGATTTTCTTTCTTGATACATCCGGTAAACAAAGCTTTATGATTATGATTTCGATTTATCGTATTCAATGTCTGGGGAAACAAAAAAAGAAGAATGCTTTCTTTGCACTTCTCGAGAAAATTAAATAATTTTTAAACCTGTTTTTCAAAATTAAGCACTTTTAAGGTACTTAAAAATGGTTTTCAAAATTAAGCACTTTTCATGACGCTACGCACCCTGTGCAAAGGAGAGATGAAAGAAATGTATTTCATTGCAGAAAGAGCGACCAAACTGGCTGCTCAGAGTCGTGTGAATGGCTGTTCCAAGGGGTTACTTTAACATCATGTCTGCCGGCCAAACAAAAGTGGCCGTTGAGAGGGGTGGCCACTTAGAGAGGTTTCACTGTACTGTAATAAAATGCTTATATTGATTCTATCTGAAATTCCATCTCCATCTTTCAATATTGGAAAATGCTATAGAATAATAAAATTACATGATTCTTAGATATATTAGTGTTCCTGTTCTTGTGTTTCTGAATGTTAAAACCTCACTCACCATTTATCAATCAAAACTTTTGTCAAGAGAAATTTTTAAAATGCAACATACTCTTGGTTTTCTGCCATACAAAGAAAAATAAGAATTCACGCATATTAAATAAAGAAGCTCAAAGTTTACTATATCTTTTAGATGATGATTCTGGTGAAGATAGAAATATTTGGTTTCATGATTTTTTTTTCTGTTGAGCACAAAATAAACCTAAACATAATAAACATAAATAAACTAAAAAAAAAGTTTGTTTCCAATATAGCACTTTTTAATGCTTTATCAGGCCCAGGCAACTTCTCAAAATACTTGGGTCTATTTTGCAATTTTTTCCTAGTATCACAATGTGTTCTAAAAGGGGCCAATCTTTGTAACGAGAACAATTTGTAAGAAATCTGGGGGAGGCTTTTATAACATAGTAGAAATAAAATATGTACAAAAATAAATACATTTTATGTATTTAATTAAAGATTAAAACATGGTTAAATAAAAAAAAGACCCATCTGATCCGAGAGATCGTCGTGCCTAAAAAAGGATAAAACAGAAAATCGATTTCTTCGCTATGAATTCTAAAAAAAATTGTGAAATCAGTGGAAATTGATAATTTTACATGCAGGAGTGGCATTAGAGTCTACCTGATGGGGGGCCTGCTCTCCCCCCCCCCCCCCCCCCGCCCCCCCCGACCTGCTCTACTAGGGGAGAGGCATAATAATGACCCTCACAAATTTTTGCCAGTACTAGTTGAGTAGACAGTTGTGTGAACAGGGTACAAAAATTTGCCTGATTGGCAGGGGGTACAACATCCCCGATAGAGGCCCTGGACCCACCACCGATGCCACCCCTGTTTCTAAGACAGGTAAACACATTATTTAAGTGCTTTGTAAATTTTTATTGGATTAAATTATTCACAAATCTGTATATCATACAAGTATACCACAATGGGACTTTCCCTGAATATAAAAAAAAAGTTTACCAGTATGTCGCTGTTTACTAGAGCTTTTAGGAGTAGCTACAGCTGCTTGAAGATCTTGTATTATGCACTGCACCTAGATTGTAGTTTTGCAAATTATTGCATGGTTTTAGTTGAAACTTAGAAGTTGGTACACCTTCCTCTTAAAACAGCACCAAATCACCAAAGCAAGAGGGCCGATTTAAACTTTAAAGCAGTTAATTTTTAACCTTGACTGCTGTACTTCATTGCTTGTATTAGCTACGTAGAGGAGTGTGCACCAACTTCTAGAAAACATTAGTTTAGAACAAGTATATCGAAATTGTGACCCATAAAGAATACCTTCAGAGTCCAGACAATTTAAAAATATGCAACAATGATTTAGTACAACTTTTGAACCTTATGCTTAACTTAACATTTTTTAATTATATATAAAAAATAAATTAAGTTTAGGTGAAGGAGTAACGTATTAAAACCACACAGAAAATATTTTAAGTCTTAAAACTCAATATGAAATCTTTGGATGACAACTTTTCTCAGCATTATCTCACAAATAAATACAGAATTGGCCCTCTCATCAAAACCTAGTTGGTTCCAATTTGAAGACAAATAATTCAATGACAAAGATTGCCTGTAAGTTGAAAATATTTATGAGTCAGTTCTGAAAACACTCCAATGATTGGTTGATTTTCGTTCTGAAATGATATTCATTTTAGCTTAGAAAATGGCCGGAATCTACTTTTCGGTACAGACACCCGACCTTCGAGAAGGGATCACAAGAAAGAAAGATGGTTGCTAAAGTAAAAAAAAAACTTGTTCATCTTGATTGTTTGGATGTCTGCAAACTCCATCATACCATTGTTGGCAACACAGCCATATCAAAAAGTACATTTCAACCTTGAAAAGAATCACTATGAGTAAAATTTAATCTGGAGAGGGAACTGCAGTATCAGAGAAGAGATGTCAAACACCAGGAAGAAATTTTTAAAATTGTACTTCTTGAATTAAAGTACATTTAAATAATTTTTTTTCCTCACAGCCAATATAAAATTAATCGGTACTTTTCCATTAGCCGGGAGCAAGCGAAAAATCGCCAAATAATGTAGAATTCCGCCAAATTTTGGTGACATTTGCGCCCGCCGACTTGGCTCGCATTTGGTTCACAATTGGCGACATCATTTTAGCCGGGCGCAAGCGAAAAATCGCCACATAATGTAGAATTCCACCAAATTTTGGCGACATTTGCACCCGCCGACTTGGCTCGCAATTGGTGACATTTGCGCCTGCCGACTTGGCTCGCAATTGGCGACATTTGCGCCCGGCTAACGGAAAAGTACCAATTAATCCCTTAACATACAATGACGTCTCCGACACGCACATCGAATTACAGAATTTTTGCTATTTAAAACCGTATTTAGGTCAACGAAACAAATAATTTTAAATACAAAAATCATCTGAACATGCTTAAATGTCTCAAGTATATCCTTTACCATCTTAAATTAGATTGAAATAATAATAAATATCCCAAATGAGTGGTGGCATCTTATTGGGAGGTTAAATAAAATCATATGCCAAGGGGTTAAACAATATTTATTTGTCCCCTATTATCCTGTCAGTTTGCCATGTCCTATTTAGAACAATTTTTATTTAGAAAATCTTACCTCTTGCAATTCTTTATTAATATGTTCACATGATTCAGGCAAAAATTCCCGTGCAAATCCTATTACACTCGTGAGCTCATCAGTGGTGCCCAATGCTTCAAAAACATTATCATCTTTATTTCGTCTTTCTCCAGTGAATGTTGAAGACTTTCCTTTAAGAATAAGTTGAAATAATTAGTAATGGCTCAGCCTGAAGAAGAAAGAAATTTATCAAGAAATTCAAATGCCAGACTTACTCTTTCTGTAGCGTACATAAATTAATATAGGCCACTACAAGGTTATGTTTTACATGATGAAACACAAGATAATAGAAGGAATAGTTGCTGTACACATAGTGACTATAAATGCACAAAATATTGATAATAAAGTTTATTTTTATATGAGATATTAATAATAAATTATAAATTTGGTACTTTTCCATTTTCAGGACAGCATCTAACATCAGCCATCTTATGCTGCAAAATGTGCAATTTTTTTGCTAGTTACATGACATAAAGGTGCTGTACTATGTAGCTTCAGCTCTAACAGAAAAGTAGTATTGATTTTTATAGAGAGAAGTAAAATAGCTACAAAACATTAAAAAAGTTTAAAGTTAAGATTTTAAACCACCATGGGATTGTTTAAGATTCAATCAATTTTCTCACTTTAATCCTAACTTTAAAATAATCAAGAAAAACTTAAATTGAGCAAAGCGAGGTCCGGTTTCAACTTGACCATTTGTCACTTTGTCTGTAAATTTGTTTATAACGTTGTCACGACCAAGTGTGTTGTTTGATTTTCTTCAAATTTGGCATGAATGTTACTTGAAGTCATTAAAAACAAATAAGTGTAAGGATTTTTTTTATTCTGTTTCAAGATGGTGGCTGTTTTAATGGTTTCAGTGTTTGGCACCATTTGAGTCATTTTGGTAACAGCAACATCTTATTTGATTGTAAGTTTATACATTTAATTGCAATCTTGTGAATACTGATAAAAGTAGAGACTTGTGTAAATAATTCACATTCGAAAAAAACACTAAATCTTTAAATACTGCAATGCAGGTCTTAGATTTCTTTTGGAAGCGAACTTACTGTTCACAGCACTACTAGTAAGAAAAAGACGAGCATCAGATATAGGACACCAAGTGATGTATTATAACTTTTATGGTAAAACAGTTTCTACGATACTGAAGCTACAATACAATACCACATAGTTCCCAAATTTAATTCAGATAAGTCAATTTGGAAATTATTACATTGATTTTACCATTAAATAAAATGGCAAGAAAATAATATCAAATGAACTAACTGAAAAGGGAGTTCATGATAGAAAGACCAGTTATTATACATCAGTTTATATATTATTAATAATTACATATAGAAAAATACAATTTTACCGAAATTTTGAACTCCAAAAATATCTTATAAATTAAAAATTTGAAAAAAAAATATTTTGATATATATACTTATAATTCCTCAACATCCAGTGGAAAGTCATATTTTATAGTTAAATGCCATTTACATTGTAAGAAAGATTCATATATGTCAAAATAACATTTACTAACCTTTGTCACCTGTACGAGTATATATTCTAACTCTGGCACAACTGAAAAAAATATAAATAATACATAAAATATAATAATGAACGATAACCTGTCTTTCCTACCTTAATTGAAAATTACTTAAACTTTTAAATACATCATAGAAAACGTATTTATGGACATTACTTTCATTTCAGAAGTGAGAAAGGACATAATTTAAGGTAAGGACAAAGTTGAGGAAGACATAATTTAAAGAGAAAAGTCTAACTGAATATTAGAGCTTGATTTGTAATGGAAACTATAAATTATTTTTATACCTAGTGGAAAAGGAATTTCTTGTTAAAAAAATCAAAGAGAATTTATGTAATAAATCTAACATTTTAATATCGTGCAGATCTCGGATCAAGATTAAAATACAGATAAGTTCTGGACCCTTTAAAAATAAACATTAATCAGAAACTTTCAAACCAAAATTGAATCAAAATAAATGAATATATGCGAAAGTTACAGTTAAATAACTTTTACATTTTTTTCCTTCTCCTGAATCTAGTGGTTATGTAGAAAGAATAATATTTGTAAATCGTCAGAAAAAAAGAATCATAATTGAAGAAATTCATACATGAATTGCCAATTTCAGAGTTATATCTTAATTTGCATTTGAAAAGAAAAGAAGGGGCGGGGAATGAAAATTAACTGTAACTGCATTAAAATTATTGGAGACTAGTGAAAAGTCCGCGAGTCTGTGATAAAACACTTTAGAAACACGCATCGGAACTGAAATTGAGTGGTTTTCGTTTTAATTTATACCAAATATGTCGACGTCTTGGAAAGAAGTACAGCAAGCACAGGATGAAAAACGATGCGAACTTGTCTTTACTGGGCCATTATATGCGGAACGTATCGAAAAGAATGGCTTAGATCCCGGCATTTTTAAAGTAACCCATCTTAATTTCTTAGAAATTAGCAAAGCTCATTTAAAGGAGTTGCCGTCTGATATTGGCCAGTTAACTAACTTAACTAGAATGATATTGTCTTATAATGATCTAAATAAGCTTCCTTCAGAAATACAGAATCTAAAGAAATTGAAAATTTTAGACGTTTCTCACAATGCCTTATCCGAGTTACCATCTGGTTTATCTGATTTAAGTGAACTTATGTCATTAAACGTTAGCGTTAACCAGCTAACGGAAATTCCTGCCTTAAATGAAACGTCAAGGCTGGTCACGTTAAACATCTGTTGCAACAAATTCGCCACGATTCCGGTGAGCATTTGTGACCCCAAACTGATTCACTTTACTGATTTAATCGCGAATAACAATTTGATTTCTGAGATACCCGTTGAAATTGAGCAGCTAGGAAGCTTGAAGGTTCTCGATTTGGGGGAGAATCAACTGGTCAACATACCCGGTGAATTGGGTGGCTGCAACAAATTGAAAGAATTGAATCTTAAAGGCAATAAATTGAAAGATAAGCGTTTGTTAAAACTTGTCGACCAGTGCCATGCCAAGCAAGTCATGGACTATATAAGGAGCCACTGTCCCAAAGCAAATGCTGATAGTAATAAGCAAGGAAAGTCTAAAAAGAAAACAAAACAAGCAAAGAAGACTGAAGTTGAAGAGGTAATTCTTTTTTTTTTTAATATTTTATCGCAGGCTTTCTCTCCATACGATTTGTTGCACTTTTAGCCAAAATTTTGAAATGTTTGCCCTTCTTATAAACTTCTAAAAAAGCGTAGAATTAAAGTTTTTAAGGTATTAAAATATATAAATGTTGCATATTTTTATACTGCTCCGTAACATTATCATCTTACGTAAATATTGTTATGATATTGAATAGTGATGTAAAGAATAGTGGCGTGGCAATTTAGCAAGTTTAGTGTTTTGGCAAATTTAACAAGAGAATATCTTTCAGCACCTACAACCATTATATCGTGACCATTTATTTTCTGAAGCTGGTAATATATATGAAACCAAACGGAGTAGATTTCTTTCTGAAAATGCTGAAAAATTATTGTTCTTGCATCATAATTTCAGGCTTCACAATGATGAATATTATACAACTTTACTAGAAGACTTTTGCACATCTAAGATGGGCTGCTAACAATATCTCGGATATGAATGTCACAGATTTAATAATGAAAGTTGTAGTAGAAAATCTCATGTACATTGTCAGAGTGCTTAAGAAATTAAAAAAAAACATGAGAAACAGAACTGATGATTCAATTGACGCTAACTTTGTTTTGTAAATAACTTTACTTTTAACAACTTTCATTTTATCTGAGTGAAAATAATGCAAAATCCACTAACAGAAAAAAATGCATTACCAAAATAAAAAAATGCCAAAAGAAAATTTATAGGATGGGATAATAAAATAAATTTTAATGGATAAATAAAGGTCATTATCTTTAATGTTATAAATTATTAAAAAATAATTTATAACATTAAAGATAATGACCTTCCTTTTAAATATTCAAAAAGAAAAAAATGTTTTGTTTACTAGCACTGAAATCAAAACTAATTTGAAATCTTCCCTATTCATACCATTTACCAATTTGTTGGATACTTGGAAAATCCCGTAATTTAGCAAAATGATTCAATGTTTCACAAAACTTGGACGGAAAAAAAAATACACAAAATAAACAAAAAAAATGCTGAAAGATTTCGGAAAATTGGACTTTTTGGTGTAAATATATGTATTAATTAAGGATAGCATTATTTACAGGTACTGTACCTGCGGAAAAAACGTTATTTGCAGGTACTGTACCTACGAATAAAACGTTATTTGTGGGTACAGTAACTACGAATTATAAGTTATTTGTAAGTACTGTAGCAATGGATAAATCGTTATTTACAGGTATTTTCCATTCTGTTATTTTGCACACTTCTGAATTTTAGATGAGAGTACAATATTTTAATATTTTTAGGGCTTAATTATCAGTAAATTCAATTAAACATTCAATACGGGTGGCGCCATCTATTAGTGAATTTGAGAACAAATCAGCACACTTTTTCTATTTTATAGTCTTTAATATATAACACATTTTGTTTGTAATAATGAATTATAAATTAATGAATAAAATACAGAAAATAAATGTAATTGAACAATTTACTTTTTTACTACTACATACTAATAAGAGTGTTTTAAAAACAGTTTTTAATTTAGAACTTATGCATTTATTAGAAGGAAATTGGAATAAAAGTTATTTTAAATTTGTCTGATAATAATTTGGGTTTTGAAAAAGGAGTAAAATTAAAGGAAATACTAAATTTAACAGGCATAACTTTAGAAAACATTATCCGAAAAGAGAGAACTGCCGCACAAGTTGCAATAACAACATCCGGCAGTATTCGAACCCGTGTTCTGCAAAATGTGAAGCCGGTGCTCTAACAACCGTACCAGCCAAACTTCTACTTAGAATTGTACGTGGTTAGTTACTTTCATATTTTTAGCTCTGTTATTTGTTAGAGCTTTAAATGGCAGCTAACAGTCCTTTTTTCTTAGAAAATTCAAATTTTTTTGAAGTTTTAAAACAATTTACATTGGTGTTAAAGAAGATTTATACTATTGACTTTGGATCTCCATTAACTGCAAGGAGTTTTTAAAATTCCTTAATGATGAATAACTCGTGTTTTAAGGATATACAGCTATTCATAACTAGAAATTTGATTTTTTTTATTAAATAGCTGTAATTTCATCAACAAACGCTTCAAAAATATTTTGAAGCATTTACTGAAAATAAAATCAGAATCATGGGAAACCAGATAACAGAAACCAAAAGCATCTTGGGTGTTTCCGCTGAAATAACAAAAAATCTCACAAAATAACATTAAATTTCATAATCTCAAGTATAAAAAAGAACAATCTTGTAGAAAATAGGGTAAATAAACTCCCTAAAAAAGTCCTACAGAATGATTTTGAATTTAACAGTACCTGGAAATGTTTTATCCGCAGGTACAGTACCTGCAAATGTTTTATCCGCAGGTACAGTACCTGCAAATAACGAATTATTTGTAGATATAGTACCTGCAAATAATCACTTCCATTAATTAGATGCACTTGAGTACTGTGCAACTTAAAATTGAGTAAATATTATGAGATTTTTTTGATAAGATAATTTTCTGTGTTAAATATATTTAAAACTGCATTTAAAAAAAAAAATTATACCCTGAATTTATTTGGCTTATTCGGGCAACCGAATATTTTGCAGATGTGAATGCTGAATACTTGTTACATCCCTACTAACGCATACTTGCCAAGTTTCTTCTTAGTTTTTCTGGTTAAATGTTTGTCTTCTGTGTTGTCTCTCCTGTCCTGTATTATATTTGATGCAGTGGAGCCTCGGAGAGACTATTTAAAACCTATTAGTGCAAAAATTAACGAAATTTAAAATTCTAAGTTTTGGATCTGAGGAGTTTATGATGTATATGTAAATAATCGGGAATGATTGTGTCCTAGTTTTTTTTTATTTTCTCAGTTTCTTCACTGATTTACTATTTGAATTTTTGTTTTAGAATAGATATATCATTGAGATATTGTAAAACTTTTAGACTATGTTAAGTTTAGCAAATTAGCTAAACTTATTTTCTGAGAAAATTGTGTCATTTTGTTTAAAATACTATGTATGCATATCACATGAACATCTGAATTATTCAAAATCATGTTGGATTTTTACATTACACTAGTTTTCAGGATTTTTTTTAAATACTGTTACCCTGAAATAATATCCTCGTATTATGTAATATGCTGGTTTTAAGCTAAATGTATTTTTAGTATTAACTGAGAAATTTTAATAATATTAGAGTGTAGCAGATTTGTGTAATTTAGTTTTTAAACTAGCTGCCTTTGGCGACCAGCTTGTTCGCCGGGAGCCCGGAAGTAGAAAGTCCGACGTACATTGCAAAACATTTCATCCTTAAAAAACCAGCGGGAGTGGTCTCTCCTAAACTTTCTCGTATACTCCTAACACATGTAGAGAAAAAAATAAGCTATAAGGCAGTAAAATGAACAAGAACCTCTAATGCAGTGGAGAAGAAAAAAATAAGCGAAACTGTCGTACCACGATTTCTGAAGGTCGTCCAACGCGGAAGTGGAATTAGAAGATGGGGTAAGATAAAGAAAATGAAAATCGCAATTTGAATGCCTTTTTTTAACCGATTGACACAAAAATTAGACACAAATCTATCATTAAGGTAAAAAGGCCACATACCAAATTTCATTTATCAAAGTAATTTTTTAAAGAAGTTATTGTGTTCAAATGTATGCAATTATACAAACAGTCAACTCTTTGACGGATTTGGTCCAAAATTTGATACAAATCTACATTCCTGATGTTAAAAATGCGTACCAAATTTTATTCATCTATCTATTTGAGTTATCGTCTTCACATGAACACGGACAAACAGAATTCAGGTGGGTGGAATTTGTCCAAAATTTGATAGAAACTTAAAAATTATGTGTAAAGACGTACCAAATTTCATCCCTTCAGCTTTAATAGTTTTTGAGTTATCATGTTCACAGACAGACATAATTCCAAAATTGTGTTTTTCGGACTTGAGGAGGTCTAAAACGTGGAGATTTGTCAAAATCTCAAGTTCGAATTTTTTGACGATTACAATATTTTCTCTTTGTGTACCTCATATACGAGCAAGTATTAAAAGGCCATTAATGTGCATCAGATATCCCCAGATTAATGAAATTTTTAGTATTTAATATTTCTGTTCCTGTGTTGGAAGTAATTTGTGAATCTTTGGGATCCACATCGACAAAATCGTTCTAAAAAGACCTACCACAATTGATTGGGCTGCCGCAGCAGTTGGAACAGCTGACAAAAGAATGTTTATTTATTCCAATGGTGCACCACCTGGCTATAAATCTGCCAGAAAGTTGTTAAAAGTGGCCATTGTCACAATGTAGGGGCCAAATTTTTATGAACAGTACTTCCCCATTAATGCTGCAGTATCTGACTTCAAAAGTCATTGACAGAATTGCAAATTCTGAATGTTTGCCTTGGTTTTAAATAATTAATTTTAATATAATATTTTGCCATTAATGAGTAATAAAGATTCTACTGGTTAATTAGCATTTTTATATCTATTTTGCATTTTACTATGGTCTGCCAAATTTGGACAAAGTGCCTGCAGAACATTTCCAACTGTTTGAGGTCATGTTGCAGAACACTGGATGCAATTCTGCTCCTGGGGCTGGGAATGTGATTTCAATTGAATCTTGTATAATTTTATATTCATGGCTGCTTTAACAACGCAATTTTAAACTTCAGATTGTGATAGATATTTAACCCATGTTCTTTTGGTGACCTTGCTCTTGTTCCGTTCATTGTCTACATGAATGTCCCTAATGGAGTCAAATAACTGACCATGCCGTGTAACATATTTGCAAGTTGTCAACGCCATCTTCATTTTCTTATTTCTCTAGCAAAATATGCATTTGATTTCAGCTTTAAAATGGTGCAGCACATTTTATGGCCAGCAGCATGTTAGTTGGATTAAAACATACTGATATAAAGAATTAAACCATCTTTCAGCATACCTACTGCATGTATCTCCTAATATACTAAGGACTTTGTTTACAGATTTCAGAGTAAAATTGATGAAATAATAAAGAGAGTAAATTTCTTATTTTTCAACAGTGGAAGAGAAGCACACAAATAGTGTAGATTACTTTAGTTTTGGTTAAAAGGGTCCTCTCTATATATTTTGCATTTAATATTTTTCCTTAACTTTTCTTATATTGAAAGGCTCCCTTTAATTAATGATTTGAATTAGGGGTGCATGCTATTGGAAATATTTTATTTTGTATTTGGTAATGCATTTTTTTCTGTTAGTGGATTTTGTATTATTTTTACTTGGACGAAATGCAAGTAATTGTTAAAAGTAAGGTTATTATTAAATGAAGATTAGTAGTGTCAGTTGATTCATCAGTTCTATTTTTTATGTTTTTTTTTTTTTTTTTTTTTTTTTTTTTTTTTTGTTTCTTAAGCACTGCCAATGTACATGAGATTTTCTACCATAACTTTCGTTGATAAATCTGTGACAATGGGATATGAGATATGTTTGGAGGGCTAAAAGCACAAATCTTCTAGTATTTGTTTAATTAGAGAAAAAAAAAATGTATAGCGACTTGTTTAGTACAGTAGACTCTCGATTAACTGGGATGCTTCGTCCCGGATAATCCAATTTATGCAAATTTTGATGAAAAATTTTGGAAAAATTATAGAAAATGTAAAATTATTGTACATTAAGATATTAATAGTTTAATTAATACAAAAAAAAAAGAATTAACAAGAAATTTTAATGTTATTTAGATTTACAATTCGTACAATTGAAAAGAAAAACAGTTGTAGTTTACCTCACTGTTTTGTGAAGAATGAAAGGATAGAAGTCTGTTTTTGTTTTTCCTTTACTCTTCGACGAATTATACTACGCAGATTTCTCAATATCATTTTTTCTGCAGGTGTGCTTTCATCTTCTTGCTCAAAGTAATTAAGTAATGCCTCAGTGTGTACTAATGCGTCATCGTGACTTAATTTTTGATGAGTTACAAGATTTTCCTCATCACTTTCAGGACATGCTTCGAATTTCCTTGTTCCTTCTGAACCACAAGTTACGTGGGACACAATATCGTCACTTAATACTTCGCAACATTCCAATGTCGAATCTTCGTTAATCCATTGTTCCACTACTTCTTCATCCACATTTTCAGAACGGTCTAACTTTCTCCTGAGATTTTTCTCTGCAAATGAGCACTATTGTCGTCATCTGTAGGAATTTCATTTTCCTTATCCAATAAAATTGTTTTTCATGATTTCTTAACCATGCTACTTTTTACTAATTTCCTTACATCATCAACATAATAAATTGCATCCAAAACTGTGAGATTTTTCCAAAAAGAACGCAAATCATCGTATCCTTCCTCTACCAATCTTACCATCATATCCTACCTGGATATCTTAAGGAGCAAATTTCTGCGGTATATTGTCTTAAGGTTTCGAATAACCCCCTGATCCATAGGTTGGATGTGAGCTGTCACATTTGGGGGCAGATATTTCAAAAAGATATTCCCATCTTCCGATTTTAAAATTCCTTCAGATGGGCAACTAACTGCATTGCCCAGCAGAAGAACAGCTTTTTGAGGAAGACCGGCATCTTCCAAATGTTTTCGTACCGCAGGAACGAACTTTTTTTTATAACCAATCGGGAAAAATTTCTATAGTCATCCAAACTGTTTTGTTGCTGTAATAATTTACAGGCAAACTTGAATCTTTCTTCAGTTTTGTAAAAGCTCGCGGCTTTCTTGCAGTGGACAAATTTTTAAAATGTGAACCGGAGGCATTAGCACAACACAATACTTTTATGTGTTGTTTCTGCTTCTTATATCCCAATGCATTTTTTTCGGTTTCATATGCTAATTTCTTTTGTGGCAAACACCTCCAATATAAACCCGTTTCGTCCGCATTGTATATTTGTTCGTCACTCAGATTTTCTTCACGTACGAAATTTCGAAATTCTAACACAAAATCTTCAGCTGCCGATGTGTCACTACTGAGTTTTTCGCCTTGGACAGTTATTTGGAGTATAACATATCTTTGTTTGAATCTCATTAACCACCCACTCGAAGCATTGAAATCAATGGGTATTTTAAGCTCTTCAAAAAAAGTTTGGCTGTAGCTGCACAAACAGCACCTAATACAGGAATTCTGGCAGCTCTCTGTTGGTTAAACCACAAAACCATGTATTTATCTAAATCTTCATATGTTGAGGTTTTTATTGTTTTTCTATTGCACATTCCTTTTGGACTGTCTGAAGTTTCTGCAAATTCGAGTGGCTTTTGTTTCTTTTTTATAATGTCTTGCACAGTTTGATCACCAATCTCATATTCACGCATTAATGATTTAACTGTTTGTCCATTTTCCAATTTTTTAGTTATTTCCAGCTTTTGATTTATACTAAGAACGACTCTTTTGCATTTCGACATGTTAACACTGCGAACAGAATGTAAAGCAAGTGGAAAAAACAACACCGATATTGCGATGACGGTTGAATTGTATCCCGCCCCACCAGCATTCCAGAATGGGAGCAAAACCGGTTGGTTGGGCTCGAGGTCGGCTGAACGAGTCCAATACAATAGGAAGGGTTAAGAAGAATGCGGTCTTCCCTCACATTCCAACTGCCGCAATTTGCACTTCCTTTTTTTGAGGGGGTCGTTCTGGATAATCCGATCCCAGTTAATCGAGAGTCTACTGTATCATTGAAAAGGTAATATTTTGCATTTTCAGATGGTGTAAAAATGATTTTTGTGCTGTAACATTTTCAGAAGTTATTAAATTTTTAAATTAAAGTTAAATAAAAAGGCTCCGAGGTACACATTCCCACCTTCCAAAGTATGTTTGTGCCAAATTTCATAGCTCAAGGTCTAGTGGTCTGCCCTATAGAGTGCCAACATACATGTTTGTGTGCACACATACACATTTTCCTTTTATTATGAGTAGAGATGGTTAGTTCTGTCAGAGTTATAGAAAGGACGTTAAAATATTTTGTAGAGAAAACTTTTACATTTAATTATTTTTTAAAAGAATTTTTATATTTATGGATTATATTATTTATTGTAAATTTCTGTTTTATTGTGTTGAGCTGTTACTAAAAGAAATATTTTAGTTTGCATATAATTTATGTTAGATAAAATAAATTAATGTTAAAACAGTTAGGAACTATCTGCAACTACTATGTTTTTATCCCCCCCCCTTCATTTTTACATCATTGATCACTATATCAGTCATTTATATCCAGATTGTAATGATATAGAAATCATGATTTTTTTTTTTGCTGCTTCTTTAATTGATGCATTATTTATAGCATAGAATATTTGTATTTTTTTATATTCTGTTAAGAATTTAAGATCTAAAGAATTTTCATTTGAGTTAAATGTTTTTATTCTACACTATAGGTTATTGAACTGTTGGATGAACTCAAGGTCCTTCATGTGAGTGATGATACATTAAAAGTTGTTTTATCTCCAAAAGTTGCTGAAGTTCGACCCTACATCGTTTGCTGCAAAGTTTTAGATGTCAATTTAGCAAACCCTGGCGTGCTGAAAAAATTCATCACTGTTCAAGTGAGTCAACTGTTTTCAGCGTCGCTTCCCCCCCCCCCCGAAAATTGTAGCTGATTAATTGAACATGTAGTAAGATTTTCTTATTTTTTCCCTCTATTTAAGACTAAACTTCATGATGGCATTTGTGACAAGCGAAATGCAGCAACTATAGCGACACATGATTTGTCGAAAATAAATGGAGATTTGATTTATGATGCCAGGCCACCTAATGAGATTAAGGTAAGATGCAATATTTATCAGTCATTAAAAACTTTTATGTAAATGGAATTGCATACAGTTAAAATGAATCTACTTTTAAAAATTTACACTTGCAACAGTTGCTTTGAACTTTTCAAACCGAGTCGAGGATTCGTGGTACAGGCAAGTGTTGCAGCTTCTGTTGGTCAAAGCGACCGTGGGGCACCTAGGTATCAGCTGAGAAGAAAGTCCGAACTTTGTAACACTCCACATTGATATTATGCATTAATGAGAATGAGAGAGAGAATAAGAATTTAAAAGCATAATCCTAAAAACCTTATACCCATGATATGAAAATGCTTTGTAGGCCTATAAGCCTATTCACTTGATTTATTGATTGATTCATACTGTTAAATGAGAATCTTTCCTAATTAGCTTTTGCAAATGTAAAGAAACTGTTTTAGTTAATTTGTAAAATAATTCCTATCTGAAACTGTGGTTAGTAAACTTTGTTTTCTAATCATGAAATACTTGACAGTTCATTTTTACACGTTTTCTTTGCTTGTGTAAAATAAAGCAGTATTTCCAGGGTCTTCAAAAATTTGCAATTCATCTCGTAATTAATTCCAATAGGTCTGCAATAATTTCCATGAGTCAAACTCGTGGTACAGGGAACTGTGTTGCAGCTTCTGTTGGTCAAAGCGACCGAGAGGTACCTCTGAGAAGAAAGTCCGACTTTAACTCCAGTAAATGGGGGTAGGTTGCCTTCCTAGAGGACTGGCTCAAATTTGCCTTCAACATCCAACTGATCCCAGTAGCAATACATTACTAAAGTGGACATCAGTCTACCAGTTTTTAAATAGTACTGGTTAATAGAACTCGCAACCTTCTACTCCAATTGATGTCTCGGCCTTGTGACACCTTAACCTTTTGAGCGCCCAATTATTTTGAACTTTTAGCTATCAGGTTAGAAACTTAGCTTTTAAAGTAAATTAATCGATCGCTTTGTACTTAATTTTATCTCTGAAATCTTAAGAATATTTTATCCATGATTGTTTAAGAAAGTATAAATATAAATACGAGCTAACTGCTTTTGAACTGAACATGAAAAACGTAAAAAGACGTTTGCGCTGCTCGGAGGGTTAATCTACTTGGCCAATAAATAAATAGGGCCATTTAAATTCTGCTAGATAAATTAGCTGTTTCTTTGTTAGGAAGAAAATACTTTATATAGTGAATATTTCCAAATGAATTCAATATCAGCATTTTTGTTTTGTAACATTTTGGAGTGACAGTTAATATTTAAATAGCATTGAAAGTAAAGGAGGAAAATTCTTTCCTGTTGCTTAATTCTTTGCTTGGATGTGTCTTTTTCCATGATAATGTAAAGCTTCTTGTTAAATTCTTCAGTGATTTTACATTACTAGAGTAACTGGGTTGAATTTCTTGCAAACACCAGGGATGACTGTGTTCCTGATTTACCCAGAATTCCGAATTTTTCATTTTCATAAATCTGGAAATTATGATTTTTTTCCTCCAGAAATTCACTCTCTATCCCAAATTTTGTTTTAAACAGGTTCCGGTGCGGGTCATTAAAATTTTTAAAATATATTGGAAAAACATAATGAATGTGATAAATGAGTTGTCTAAACATAGATTTTACAGTCAAAAAAATTTTTAACGTACCTCCTCCCACAGGTTGTGCGTCCTCGTTTGAGGACACCGGCCATCTAGAGCAATCGCTGCGTAAGAAAATCCTCAGATAATTGCGTAAATTCCTTATGACAATACCAGTAATTATGAATATTTTAGATTTTTAAGCATTTTTATTCATATTCTGAGTAATTTAAAATATTATAAATATGAAATCTTATATATCTACTACAAAAATTCTAAACTAAATCCAGTATATAAAATTAATGAAAAATAAGAAACATTCCAATTCAATACAAATATTAACTAAAAAAAAACATGGGTGTTCTTTCTCGCTGTTCCAAAGATAAACAAAACTCCCCTCGAAAACAGCATCCACGCTTCTCTGCAAAGTATCAATCTACACCTTTCATACACAGAAGTGAGGTCCCTTAATTAGGACACTTTTGGATCAGCCATTTTGATACTTTCATAAATTAATTTGAAGTTTGTACAAATTTATGAATTAAAACTTCAAGGATATTGTAGGAAAATGGGTGATTGATTTTTCTAAAATTGCAATTTATAAGAACTCCAAAAATGTCCCCAAATTTAGGCTGGAAATTGGGGTATTTTCAACTTAATACAACAGAGGAATCTAAATTTCTTCATGTTGCCATCTATTTTTTTGAAAGGGAACCAATTGATACTTTTCCAGTAATTTTTTGGCTTTGAAAGTCGCAAGTTCTTATAGAAAATTTTAAAAGTGGTGTCCTATTTCGCGACCACCGTGCCGGAAAGGGTTAAAACAAATATATTATTTATATTTTAAAAATTTAAAACTCTAAAATGGTTAGAGTTGATTATGTCAAATTCATTGAAGTTGCTAAACTTATTGTCTGAGAAAATTTGTTTAAATCCAGTCATTTCATTAAAATATATATGCATATCACATTAACATTCCAAACTATATGACTGATTTTATAGCACGTTAATTTTCAGTGTTTTTGAAACATAGTTACAATTATCCTTGAAACATTTTAGTTATTATGCTTTATATTCATCAAATAACATATGAAATAAACTCTTTCAGAGTTGCGTAGAAAAAAACCTATAGAAAAAGAATGTTGTTTTAGGAAAGTATGCATGAATCTTGAATGAAAACTGATTTAATCGCGTGGTAAGGACTTCAAGAATAGTTCTTAAAATCTTCAGTGCAAATCTTTGTCCTATATTTATAATTTTCTTGTAGATCATGGTTCATAAAATTTAGGTTTTTATATCTAGTCCCTGGAATTCTACTCAATCACTAAATCATTTCTTTAGATTGTACCTTTGAATAGAAAGAAAGAGTACACAGCAGCCGAACTGTACTCTCAACTCAATGATGAAGCTGATGCCATACGGAAGGAGAAGAAGAAAAATACATATTCAGGAATTCATAAGTAATTGCTCTTTTACAAATTGAAGAGTTAGAATTAAAATGTCTAGGTGGTAATGATTTAATTTCATTTCTCTTTTTAAGGTATTTATATATGTTGAAAGACAAACCAGTATATCCATGTTTGGTTGATTCCTCTGGTGCAGTAATATCTTTTCCTCCTATAACGAACAGTGAAGGAACGAAGGTAATTGTTTTTTTTTTTTTACTGAAAATATCAAACCTTCATGATGAGCTAAATTTTGAGATAGTTTTAAATTTCTTGTAGTTTACATTAGTGATTTATTTATATTTAAAAAGAAGGCTTGATTTTTAAAAAAGTTTATTATTGTTTAAGTCTGTCTCAATATACTTCATAGAGAGGAAATACTGAGAGGTTATCATATCTATAATATAAAGCAGAAAGTGAAGAAAAATATGTGTGTTGCAAGAAATATGGTGAACAAGTTACATGAAATTTCCACATGCTATTTTTTGGTTCATTTCTAGGTCAACTATGCTATTTTAAACTTTCAAAATTAATTCTTAACATATATAATTAAATAACAAAAATTAAACCAAAGTTCAGCATTTTACTCAGTTTTTTGTCAATAACTTCTGAAATAATTATTGTATCAAAATGATTCATATACCATCTTAAAGAGCAGACAATTATCTTTTTATGATATCAGTTATATATTTTTTCTTTAATTAATTTTTCAAAATTTATTATAAACATTATTTATAACAATGCTTTCTATTCCTGTAATTAAATTCAAACCCATTTTATTGTTTCATCAAATCCTTCATTCACATGTTTTTTTTTATTTTTTTTTTACCACTGTTAAAGTTATAATAAAAATATTGCTTTCAGATTAACTTCAAGGCAGAATTTTTATTTCGTAGAACACGCGCCTTTTGATGTGGAGGCACAGCAATTCAATGTCGTTAGTTGAACTACTCTCTCTTTGCATTGTTTCATTTAATTTTCACAAAATTTTCAATGATCCTAATGAGTATACAAAGTAAGTCAAGGGTACCGAGTCCCATTCCTGTTGAATGAAGATGACTTAAGCTGGAAAAGAAGGAATTCGTGCAATGCTTCTCCATTCAGGCACAAAAACACCAAAAAGTAAAGGTTGATACTTCGGGTCATGGGCAATAAAACATAAGTTATGAAGGAATTTCTTCACTGCAATAATGGGGTGGGGAAAATGGAATTCCAAGGGTTACTAGGCTTGTGACAGGCAGTTTAAAGTATGGACACAAAAGTAAGAGAGGAGTTGAGCTGCTGACCAAGTGGTCAGACAACATGGCAAACAAAAATCAGTGAAAGATGCTGCTGTAAAAAAAACTTTAATTTTTTTAAGTGTTGTAAGCACTTAGACTTGAAAATATTTTATCCCGAGAAACACCGGGTATATTAGCTGTACGTATATATTTCCAAAAACAAATCCTCCTCAGATTTTATAATACTTATGTTTTATTCCTTATGACTATTTTATTTTTTTCTATATAATAAATCATTTTACTAAATACAACTACTTAATGCTTTAATTATGTTAGTCTATATGTCTTCCTCTAAAATATAAATAGTAACTAGAAAAGCTACAATAGTGTTGTTGGCTTGGGTATTTATTAATGTTGGCACTTGCTTCACAAGTGTGAATTTTTCAACACTTTTTAGTGATTTAGTAGAATCTCTGTATTTTATGTTTAGCTGTGGTTATGGTAGGGTATGATTCTTTCTTTGGTTATCAGTCAGGGAACCCATTATTTCTTTTTAAAAATGACAGTAAATGTGGAATGGAATACTGGACTTGTCAATGATTGAGTTATGTTGCTAGAATATATTCAAATTACTTAATAGTTAAAGGGTCATTCCATGTCAAATCAACCAAAAAAAATAAGATTTGACACCCATGGTCACCAATTTTGATTAAACGTGGCTTGTTTGTTCCTTTTATGTATTTAAGTAAGGATTCAAAATATTTTTGCTGAATCTCAAATAGTTTAGGATTTGTAGCCTGTTAAAATTTATCAAAATTTCACGTTTTTTATCAATTAGGCCTAGCAAATGCAATTGGTTCTTTCATAGAAAATAAGTTATCTTCCTTATTTACCAACCAATGTAGATGAAAATATTTATGAGTATGCTTTAATGTATAAGGAATCCAGAAAAAAATAAATGAAACCAGCAAGTATTTATACATGGCCAGGAAAAATCCTGAAATATTATTTTGAAAATTTTGGAAATGATATATGGAGTTTCACATAAAAGGATTATCATCAAAAGTGAAAAAGATAATCAAAAAATCTTTTTTAATTTATTATTCTAAAAGATATCCTCTACCACATGCAAAAATAAAATTAATGGTTTTTTAAGTCCTTCATTATTTTTACTAACTTCAAAATTAGAAATTACTTGACTTATTCATCACAAATGAAAAAGAGCATTAAAATTAAAAAAAAAAAATTATATAAATTTGGTGGTGCATAATTTAATGCAATAGAGTAGATTTATTAATTCTAAGACCTGTTTAATACATAAATGTTATAATTTAATTTAACCTTAAAAACTTTCTAAACTCTAGTCAACTCGTGAGTAAATTGCTATTTCATGGAATCTTATTATAGGCAATCAAAGCATTCAAGCTATAACAAGACCAAGTTTAACAACTAAGTGTGCGCAATTTTGCTTAGTACATAATATTTTGCAAAGAATCTATTGTCAATGAATTTTTTTTAATGTTTTGGGAAAATGGAGAATTGCAGTGTTGGGAAAGTTACTAAGTGATTATCATTTATTGAATTTAGTCAACACCATACAAACTATTGAAAACTGCTTGAAACTGATTTGATTCTTTTAAATTGAGAACACAATCAAGTTATGAGTTGAGATGTAGGAACAAGATATTTAAAATCGAAAAAATTGATGAGAGAAAATAACTTAGATACCAAGATGGTGAAGTTCATGATGTGGGATTTATTACCGATTAAGTGTTGCAAAAAAATAAATGTGAATGATGAACTAGAATTCTTCATTCCATGAAATTGGATGCTCTCCAATGAAATTGTATGACCTTGGTGAACATACCAGATCATCTTACAGTAAAGAAAATCTAAAAAGAGTTCATAAAAATGTAAAAGAAAAAATTAAAACTGTACTTGAATTTGCTTTGATAGAGGAAAAAACTGACTTGAGAAAAAAATTTGTGATTAAAAAAAACTGAAAATCTGTACAAGATCATATTTATAATGAAAAATGAATTAAGAAAAAAACAGATTCAAATGCTGACAATTCTGGCTTCACTAAAGTGGTCTAGAAGAAAAATAAGAGACTTTCAACATATCTGATTATTCTGTTTGTAAAACTGATCTTGTAGCCATGGGAAACAGTTGAGTCCTGGAACTATTGAATTAAAAAAACAGTTTTATCAAATTGATGAAAAGTCTAGAATTGTGTTAGGGATGAAGGATATGATGAGCATAGAAAAAAATTATGCGAGAAAAAACATTTGATTTTATTTAATCTTAGTGAGCTATACTCAAATTTTAAATTGGAATACCCAATTTAAGTTGAAAATATGTCTTTCAAAATTTTGTTCTTTGAGACCCAAGTGGTGTGTTTCGGCTAGAGTCAGTTGCACATACTTGGTGTGTGTGTATTCACAATACATCAAAATGTTATTTTATTGATTTAAAAAGCAGAGAACTTATAAACTGTTTGTGAAGGAGTAGGAAGAGAATGTATGTTGAGGCATTGTGACAAGTGCCCATCAAAAAATAACCTTGTCCAATTTTTAGTCAAAATTAAGCTGACTATGATGATAAAGACGTTGTTGAGTACAGATTTCAAGTGATTGAACTGAAATGATGCAGTACTCAAGCTCATTAGGTGAGTTCATTGGTAAATTAGTAGAAAAGATAAACAAGATGATACCACACTCATTATAATTAATTTTTGTGGAAATATGCTTTCATAATACAAGATGAGGCTCAAGGTGGACCTCAGATTCATGCACTATTCATCCAGTCATGTTTCACTAAAAGGATGCAATCAAAGAAAAACTGATTTCAATTCTTTGTATCATATCTGATAGTTTTTAACTCGTAACTTGATTCTATTCTCAATTTTAAAAGAATCAAATCAGTTTCAAGCAGTTTTCAATAGTTTGTATGGTGTCGACTAAATTCAACAAATGATAATCACTTAGTAACTCTCCCCACACTGCAATTCTCCATTTTTCCAAAACATTAAAAAAAATTATTAATAATAGATTCTTCGCAAAATAATATTATGTACTAAGCAAAATTGCACACACTTAGTTGTTAAATTTGATCTTGTTACAGCTTGAATGCTTTGATTGCCTATAAATAAGATTCCATGAAATAGCAATTTACTCAAGAGTTGACTAGAGTTTAGATATAGTTTTTAAGGTTAAATTAAATTATATTATAACATTTATGTATTGAACAGGTCTTAGAATTAATAAATCTACTCTAATACTTTAAATTATGCACCACCAAATTCATATAATTTTTTTTGTTTAATTTTAAGGCTCTTTTTCATTTGATGAATGAGTCAAGTGATTTCTAATTTTGAAGTCAGTAAAAATAGTGAAGGACTTAAAAAACCATTAATCTTATTTTTGCATGTGGTAGAGTATATCTTTTAGAATAATAAATGAAAAAAAAATTTGATTATCCTTTTCACTTTTGATGATAGTCCTTTTACATGAAACTCCATATTTCATTTCCAAAATTTTTAAAATAATATTTCAGGACTTTTCCAGGTCATGTGTAAATACTTGCTGGTTTCATTTATTTTTTTCTGGATTCCTTATACATTAAAGTATACTCATAAATATTTTCATCTACATTGGTTTGTAAATAAGGAAGATAACTTATTTTCTACGAAAGAACCAATTGCATTTGCTAGGCCTAATCGATAAAAAACGTGAAATTTTGATAAATTTTAACAGGCTAGTTTAGGATTAGTTTAGGATTTATATCCTAAACTATTTGAGATTCAGCAAAAATGTTTTGAATCCTTACTTAAATACATAAAAGGAACAAACATGCCAAGTTTAATCAAAATTGGTGACCATGGGTGTCATGGTATGGTTGAATTGACATGGAATGACCCTAAAATTTATCTGTGAATTGTAACATTTTGTTGGATTTTACAGGAAATTCAGATAAATTTTAGTAAAAACTCTAAAATTTTATGTATTTCAACTTACTTTATACAATACCCACTTTATATGAAATTCTAAAATATATATATATATCTTCCTAATGCAAAAGTTGCAATTTAGTAGCATGAAAATCTGATAATAAATGTCTTCTTACGGTAGGGTGAGACGACTAGCAGAATTTTCATCTCGGTTCTTTAATTAAAAAAAAAAGATCCATACTTGCATCTTGATTAAATAAATGAGATATAGCCACACATTTAATATTAATTGAAATCTGAAACGGTTATTTTACAGTTAACTTGGTCTCGTATATAGATTATATTTTGCTTACAGTTTTAACCTGCAGTGATAAATTTGATATCAGTATGCCAAACATCAACTGGTCTATGGTTCCATTACTAATTTATTATATATACAATTATTAGTTTCCAAACATTTTAATGATTTTTCATATTTAATTATTTTTGTTTCAGATGTCAAATGAAACAAAAAATATCCTTTTGGAAGTGACAGGAATGAATTTGAATACATGCAAAAAAGTGATGGATACTCTGTTGATGGAGATGTTGAAACTGGGACTTGGAAATCAGGATACTGAAACTGTTAATGGTGAGGAAAGTGAAACACAGAGGAACACTCTCTCTGTTCAGCAGATCAAAATTGTGGACGAGGAAGGGCAGCTGAAAGTCGTGTATCCCTCTAGAACTGATATCCAGACAGACGGCATTTTAGTGACAAGAGCTTGACACACTGGGTTGGATGTGAATATTTTTGGATGAAATAAATCATCTGAAGTTGCTTTTTGTTTCAGTGCAATTCTTTTATTTACCTGACTTTCAAATTTTTTATCAGTATTTTCTACTATTTAAAAAAAAAAAAAAATCAGGAGTGGAGTGTTAGTTTGAGAAAAATAGTATTTAAATTCATGAAAATGTTTTAGGTACATACTTTTTCAGAAGATACTAATATTTTTTATTATTGGGAAGGAGATTGATGCAGGCCTTGTTATGAGTGTTTTCCCCTCAAAGACGCATGGAATAAGGGCTTTTAATAAAATAAGGGACAAGTAAGCCTGCGTTTAATTGCTACCAAGTATAAAGTTGATCTATATGTGTGCATATTTAAGCAGACTGAACATCGGTCAGTTTTATTAAAATTTTCCCATTAAATTAACTAGAGATTTAAATTCTGTACCTTCAGTTCATCTTGCTTAATGCAAATGCACTTTCTTTTTGTAATTACCAGATATACTAGTCTACACAGTATTGGGATTTATGCACAGGGAGAAAAACACCCCACTCATTCCTTTTAAATACACAAATTGGTTTCTATATGTACATTTTTTAGACATCTAAATTTTGGATAATCTTTTAATATATGAGTTGAAGTGTAAATAACAGTTCTTCAACTTCAAACTCTGTATGGAAAATTTGACATACATCTATTATTACTTAATAGACCTTTCTTAAAAGCACCTACAAGTGACTTTCAAATGTAGCTTTCGCTCTTTGCATCATTCTATAGCAATGCAGTTCTACTTTGTAATGAGAGAAAAAAAGTTCTGAAAAAGTGTGAATGCAAGGTTTAAAACATTAAAAAGCTGCAAAACATTCCATAGAATTTTTTTTTTACTTGTTAATGATTTCGAAGATTACAAGAAGCTGATTAATGACAATGAATGCCAGGAGCATTCACATGCACACTAATTTATTCACAGTATCACTAATAACCAATCTCTACTCTCTACAGTTGCTTCTTAATATCAATATTGGAAACCAAGATCTTTTCTCATTAATCTCGTAACTTTGCCATTTCATGAGATCTCGTTCATTCCTTTCTTTTGCTGCCAAATGCATTCAACTCTTCAGAATTTTATCTCGGCTGGGGAGAAACATTATGGTTCGTGGTTACTGCAGAAATACTGATTTGCAATGAATTGAAATTCCATAAGTAGTACAAACTAATTAAAATTTCTGAATTGCTAAGGATAAAAATGTTTGCAAGGCTTCTAGTGTTTTTTTCCTTCCATTTTTTTTTTTTTTTTTTTTTACTATTCCAAAGGTCGGAAATACAAAAATTAAGTTTTAATTGGAGGGTTCGGTGTTCAAGTGTACGAGATTCATTTCTGAGTAAACGGCTCTCAAAGTTGATTAGCTGCAGTGGACTTCTAATTGTTCTTGCTGCTTGATGGAACTATGAACACAGAAAATATATCATATCTACACCATAGCAGTGTTAGGCAAAACATGGACGCGGTCCACTTTGGGCCATACTGGAATAAAATCTTGACTCCACATACACTCGGAGCTAAATAAACAGCAAGTTATTTATTTCCTATATACATCTGGACTATGAAAGACTATATACAAAAACACAGGCAGAGTAGTTGTATTCGATATTTATCCACTGAATGTACAGCAGCCAGCTTTGCTCTAAACAATCCATCCAGTTTGGACTTGTATCTCGTGTCTCTACTTGAAACTGATAGTTTGGCTACCACTCTCAGAGTCCGTCTGCCTCGAACTTATCTTATTGTATCTTACTTTTGTGGGCGACTTTTATACACCAGCTAGGCCTAATTATCTCGTCTGGTACCAGGTATAATCTATAGCTATCTCAAAGGAAACGCTGCCCCCCTGTGATGGTTATATTATAATCTATGTGACAATCAATTGGTCACCAAAGGAACTGTCGTAATTCGACTGCTTTCCTTTTGTCCTCCAAAGGGAATGCACATCTGTTTTTCATGCATCGAGAGAATTGCTGATCACATATGTCGCAACTTTAAGTCTGAACCTAGCAATTAACCATAAGCAAAAAGAAATTATGTTTGAAATGGCTATTTAATAGTTTCAAATGGTTCAAGTCATGACGATTTTCTTGTTTACTATTTTTGCTGGAATGCACCGTTGATTAGCATCTCAGAGTAAAATATCTTCTGTATTGATTCTTGATTTTATTCAATAAACCAAACAATGTATCGTGCTTTTTACCAATGAATGTTTAAAAATTATTTTAAATTAAGCCATTTGTTTATAGCATTTGAATTGCATTACCATTGAAAAGAAAAATGTGTTTGAATTGGTAAATGTTGTATCTTACTTTTTGGTTAACCAGTTGAAGGTGTTATGCAATCTATGAAATATTCTTTCTGAATATAACTTGGATTTTGTTTTTTCAGGGATTAGGAAAAATGCCCAGGAACACAGGCTATATGTATCAGGGCCCATAAAATGAAGAATGGGGGAAAAGATTCAATAATAATACCCAAAGTTATTCTGCTAAAAAAAAAAAAAAAACCATTTATAGTTTCCTTTAAATAAAGAATATTAGTCTTTTAGTAATATTCACATAAATATATTTAAGTACACGAGTTTAAGATACAACTTTTAACTTTCTGAATTCAAAGTAGTAATCATTATCAGCCAAGATTAATATACCAATTATAAAATGCAATTATTAATAAAATATAGTTACAATAATCAAAAGTATGCAAGATTATTACTTTTTTATAATGACCAACAATTCAGAATAAACATCCACATATGTGTGCTGCTTTCAAAGGATGCCCAAGAATTTCAGCTCGCAACAAGCTCAATCCATCTCACCTAGGGATGGGAAAAACCTATTGGATTTAACCAAAAACTGGTTTACTTGTTTTGGTTTATCGTTTTTTTTTCGGTTATTTTTTAAAAATCAAATAACCAGGTAAATAAACTGGATCAGAAAATAGGCTCGATTAGAATAAAATTTACCAAGTTATGATACTTTGAAATTCATCATCTTGGGTCAATCAACGACAACTTCTTCCTCGAGGCGTCTGTTGGCTGGCAGATTACTGAAAGAGTTTATGTGTTCATAAATATTGGCCAATGGATTGATTTCCTGTTAAAGCAATATTAATAGAAAAATTTTGTAACATTGTCTACAAACAGCTTTTTTTATACCCCCCCCCCAAAAAAAAAAAACGGTTATTTTGAGCGGTTATAACTGCCAGGTGAAAAAAACCAAACAGGAAATTGGTTATTTTCGCAATAACTGCCATCCCTAATCCCACCTTACTGCAGCAGATAATAGTCTTAAAATAATTAAAAATAGTAAATACATAGGGGGTAAGAAGTGAATATTTCAGTCCATGAAAACAAACTTGTATCAAATGTAAAATTTTATTTACAGAAAATCTACAAATGGCTTTATGTACACATGATTACAATGCTTCATAGATAATGCAAGAACAGCCAGATGGCTCGGAGAAAGTACGTCACTCGATTCCAAATTACTGATCCATACTTCTAATTTTTGTAAACTTTCATCAATACAATGTTTTATTAAGAGTTAAGGTGCAAGACAGATCCATAAAAGCTTTTTGTATAGCACAGCTTAAATCATTCTCTGGATCCAACTCTTTGAGGAGAGTCTCTAGTTTCTCAATGTCTATTCTTTGCTTCGTTTCTTGCACAGGTAATACCAGGTCTAGAATTAGAACAGTTATTAGAAATGAATTCATAATGAAAATGAGGTACAAAATTTAATTACCAATGAGTCAAATCTTCTTAGATGTATGGAGAAGTCCTAAATGTTCAAATTAAAATGCACAAAGGAAATTTTCGATCTGAGAATAATACAGTGGACCTTCACTCATCGAGCATAAATTGGTTCCAGATTCTTGCTCGTAATGCAAAACAATTTTCCCACATAAATTAATGCAAAACACGATAATGTGTTCCATGCCGAAAAATACTCAAAATATTTTATGTATAATGTTTATTCAAAGAAAATTATATATAACCCATGGCTTCCCTTAAGAACTTCTTCGGCCATTGATGATACTGGTGTCTTCTTAACAACAGGGATGAGATTGGCAAAAAAGCAAAAAGACTGAAATCATACGCGAGCAAAAAAATTGTACCATAATTTATACGCGAAAGAAGTAAAACATCAGAACATGCAACATGATGCAAATATTACACTATAATAATTAACTAAATCATTTATAATTCAGTAAATAAGGAAAAGAATATTAAATTATTATTAAATCATTCATATTAAAAGTTAACAAACAAGTTTAACACATCATCAGGGGCATCAGAAAATATAAAAATTGTACAATAAAACATATTTACCACCTGTACATCACTGAGATGCAACATTCGCCCAACAGAAGTCTGAGAAGAATTATATTTAAAAGCCTTTTGATAAAAGTTAGCTCAAAAAATAAATAAAAATAAGGACAAATAATTTCTTTTGCTTCATGTAATTGTGTAAAGTGTATTAGCTCTTTATAAATTAAAATAATGTATCACATACTGAATTCTGTTTTATTTCTTTTATTTTTATACATTTTTGCAAAAATAACAGCACAATGATTTAGCACCTTATAAAGCGAGAGGGGTCGAGAAATTGTACAGTTACAATGACAGATTCATTTAGCATTATTGTTATTTGAAACATTTCCTTAGTTGTTAAAGAAGTGGTTTCTTTTTTTTTTTATTATTATTTGTGTGGCTTTTGTTGGTAACAGACCTCCATTAACACGCTTCACCCCTTGTTTTGGAAGGCTCCTATCTTCGACAGATTTTTTTTCAATAAAGGATGTGTTTGCATCCTCTGCACGTTTATTTTCAGTAGAGGCTAAAGTTTTTGCACAATCTTCATTAGTATCTCTCTGTTTAATTACCGGCATAGTTGTCGGGACTACACTATCTCTAGAATGCCTAGGTAAATCATGTTTTATTTTTTTATTTATGTCTTATTCTCTGCTTTTTTGTTGCATTTGCACACAGTTTTTTAGCTGCCTCTTTTGACAGGAGTATCTTTTTTTATGTAGTTTATTTATTTGTTTTTGTTCCATTTTTTTTATTTCTTCATCTTGGTACGCCCTACAAGATGACCTTAAGTTTCCAACAAATTTTTTTTTTCAACATGTTCATGCAAAAAAAAATATATATATATATATTTTTTCCTTTTTTTTGCAGAATATGCCACAGAGTTTTTGTTTTCTGCAAAAAGGTGGTATTTAATACTTTGAATGGCACTGAATGTTGGAATGTTCATCCTTGTAGAGCTTGCCGATATAATGTTGATTTGTCAGTAGAAGATGAATCAGCTAGTTTCCTAGTCGGTGGAGTTAAGCCGCACGGTCGAGCATATTTTCCCAGAATTTTCTTTCGAAAATGGAAGATTTCTTTTCTTTGTGTGAAAGCGGAATTTTCGGAATAAAAAGCAGATTTTTGCGGTTCAAAAAAAAAAAAAAAAACCCCAGAATTTTGAGAGGAAAAAGACAAAAAACGGAATTTCTCCAAAATAACAAAAAAGCGAAAGAATCTCATCCCTGTAACAAGGTTGCCTTTCGTCTTTTCATGTACAATGTTCTCGTTAATAATGTCGCTTTGCAATTACTTTTCACGTATCCATATGAGAAGCAACCTTTCAACATAGTCAAGAATACACAACCGTTGCGTAGATATTCTTGTCACTCCTTTTGAAGCATCTATCTCCTTAACCACTTAACCTAATTATTTTGAATTTTCTGCCAAACCTATGGTATGTAAAATGAATGAACTTGGATTATGTCCTTAACCGGCTAATCATGTCCTTGTTGTTGAGGATAATGCAAATTGTTGATGTAAACCGATTGCATGTGCCATCCTAGACCAGCCACGCTCGCACCTCATTCTCGCCTTTCCATGGTTTTGCGTTTCATTTCTACAGATATTTTTCTTCACTTCTGGCTGTCTTGCAGCATTTTCTTCAGGAACATTTTTGTAAGAGTTATTAAACTTTGCATGAAAAAATCACAAATAATATGTCTGAACACAAGTTTGTAAAAATGTGGGATCATAAGCGACACTAAGATGCCAGTGGAAAGAGTGCTAAACACGGGCTGATGTAGCAGATGCACAATCCTGGACTTCCCCTCTCATTGTTACTTGTTATGTAAAACGTCATTCATTAAGTGAGTCATTTTTTAACAGTTTGTTTTGCTCGTTATGAGATGTGCTCGTTAAGGGAGGTACCACTGCACATTTAACACTTGAAACCTTGTTAATGCTAAACAGTTCATGAAAATTTTGCTTTATATGAATTTGCAATCTGGCGGCTTGAAACAAATATCAGCTTATAAAAAAATAATTAATATTTAACTTCAAATGAAGGTATGGCATCTGCTTTACTGTTTATGATTCTCTTCACTGATTAAAATGATTTTCTCTCCTTTTATACGATTAAATTTCTCCAGTTCAAGGAAAAGAATGCTGGGACTACAAAACTTTATTACTGAAAAGCTATTAAACACATGCAAGAAGATTTTGGATGATTTTTTAAAAAAAAGTTAGATATAAAGATTATATACACAAAGATTCAGCATAACTGAGTTGAAATGAATTATTTAATTATGTTAGATTTTTAAAAAAATTGAAAGTAACTTGATTGGTACGATATTATTCATACTAGGCTTGTATCTACATTGTATTTTGAGGCAAAATTTTCTTTAATAGCAATGTTATTTATTTTGATGAACTGATTTCAGTTCAACATCTTTTAATTGTTTATTGAACTGAATGTGTCAATTAAAATTTCATTTAAAAAGGGAATAAAAATTAGTAAGTAGAATATATATTGAAATATCTAAAAGTGATTTACTAGAATAAAAAATATATACAATTTGAACGTAGTACCTGCAGTAGTCGGACGAACACTCGATGTGGCACAAATTCGTGATAGGCACACTCTCCCTAACTGGCAAAGTAAGAACGCTACATCTTCACACAAAGGGGGGAAAGTTTCACACATTCGAACGAGTGCTGGCAACGCGGGCAGGAAAAGTTTACTCTGTTCAGAACTCGGTAATACTGAAAAGAATAATTCAGTCAAGTTTCTACTTAATTTATAAATACATTAAATAACGGACGATTCTGATTCAAATGACATATTTTTGACTCCAAAAGTGACCATAGTCTTTTCATTATTCCAATTGTGAAGTGTTTTTTTCAATAAAGTAATGTAAAAGCTCAAAGAACAAAATACTAACATTATTTTAAAAATTTAACACTGAGTATAGATAAATGTGAATTGAATAACTTTAAATAAAACATTTATCTGAAAATGCATCACATTTTTGTGACAAATAATCTTACAAATAAATATTATAATGACTGCAACTCCTTTCATGGGAAAAACCGAGTTGGCTGGTACATTAATTATTACTTACTGTATGTATTTCCAGGGTGAAATGAGAGGGATGCATGAACAAAACTAATTGCATTAATTAATGTTAAATGAATAGATACAGTTATTTACAAAATCTTGAAACAAATATGCATTTCTGGTACTAATGACCAGCCAATACTCGGCACGTCTTACATTTGTAAACAAGAGTGAAGGAAGGAAGCACTACCTGGTGGATAATTAAATCTGTTACAGTATGATAACAGATATTATTGGAATTAGATTGTTGTATCTTCTTAACCCTTCACTGCATACTGTATCAAACTTGATACATAATTTATTTTTCATGTTAATAATGAATAGAAAATTTTTTGGTCCACTCGTGCACACTGCATCAGATTAGAAACATCATAAGAGACTAGATAATAATCAATTGTTCCATTTTCCATGGGCAGCACAGGTCCTATTGATAAGTCTGTGGTAGTCAGTTACTCAATTCCTGATACACCTAGTGACATATATTTACTCAGTTTTTAGCATTTAAAAGGATACTTGCATCTTTGAGGGTTTCATCAATTGCTTCTACAGGTATTTACCATTTATTATTACTTTTAAAATACTTTTTTTTATTGGTTTATAAAAAAGAAATAGTGATTTGATACGTTCATTCAATTCAATTTAATAATATCACAATTTTATTTTGATTTTTTTTGTGTGTATTTTTCTGGAACTTCCCATGCTAAAAACATTTTTTATTCTAAAATTTAAAAAAAATCGTGCATTGAAGGGTTAAGTACACATATGTAAGAAACAACTGGATTACTACATTATTCAATACATAAGTATGCAAATTAAAAAATAACATTGTATTTAATTGAATCCTGTAAATAAGCACACACACATAAAAAAACAACTGACTGTTAAAAAAACAATGTCTGCAGAGTAAATTTTCATGTTTTTATTATGATGTTAGTAATGTACAAACATTTCAAAATTTTAAATACTTTGATGACATTAGAATAATAGTTTCTGATAGTAAGGTTTTATTATTCACTAGTATAAAAAATACAATTATGAACTTAATTTAGGTCTAGAATATTGCATCTTGATTGTGATTCTTAAAAATTATAAAAATATTTTTATATTCATTTTTTTTGTTGAATGGAAGCAATAAAATAGCAGGGAAATTATAAGCGAGTTTGATCAATCCCAAATGAAGTCTTGGATGGTTGGAGTTCAGATTTGATTAATGTCTTATGACATGCTGAAAATGGATGGTTATAGACTAATTACCATATTAAAGTGAAAGGGATTTTTCATAAATTTACATTGCAATTTTATGCATATTTGATGAAAATTAAATAGCTGTTGTCAAAATGTAATAAATTGTATGGCAAAAAATGCTTTCTAAAAGTAAATACAGTCGAACGCCGCAAATCAGGAATCATCGGGACTTCGGCAATTCCGGATCTTAGATCATTTCAATATTAAGAAGTGAATTTAACATCATAAAACACACAATTCAATTTAAATTTTTTAAAAACTTATTTATTACTTGTTTTCTTTGATTTATAAACATAATTAATATTATTTCTTATTAATTTTAACATTTTTACAAAACATTTAATTTAAAGTGAGTTGTTTCATTAATTTCGGTTTTTGATTAAGTAACTTCTCTTTTATTTTATGTATCGCCATTATGTCTAACTCCGAAATAAAGTCCCTTTGCTCAAGTCCTTTTATTGCGGTATTCAACACTTCCACTAAACTGTCAATTGGCATTTTATCTCCCACTTGTGTTTCTTCTTCGCTGTCCTCGCTATCGGATACTGAAGTTTGGGAGTTCACCAACACCATACTGCATATTTCGGCATCGGTGAGCTGACACTCTGTCGGGGCTTTATTGTCGCAATGCAGTACTTCAAAGGCGTCATCTTCGGCAATTTCTTGTTCTATTGACTTGATGTACTCAGGTAGTTCAAAAATTTCAGCTTTTCTTTTGAGATCCTAACATTAGAATTACAATGCCCCCCCCACAATACTTTCGTCGCACATTGTTGTACATGTGGTTAAATCTCGTCCCTCCCCTCCCCAGATGGTTACAACCAGTTTCTGTTGACTCTGGGTGCCGATTTGGTAGATAAAAGTTAGGATATATATATAATTTTTTTTTGTGTGTGTGTGGGGGAGTTACAGAATGAGAAAGGTCCAGATTTGCGACGTTTGACTGTACAAATTTCTTCACTTCAGAGATAAGAAATTCCGTCTGCAGTAGAACCTCTCTAATCCGGCACATATGGGACCGAATACCTGTCGGATTATAGAGAGTGTCCAGACTATAGAGGGTCGATACAAATTATGTATTGAAAGGGGGAAGGTTTCGAGTTTGAACAGAAAAGAATGACTCATCACCAAGTAAAATGTTCCAACAGGTGCGTAGAACAAGTGGGAGTGTCAGATTAGAGAGAGTCTACTGCACTTTTTTTCTTTTAAATTTTAAAATGATGGGAGGTATATATTTTCACATTTATGCGACAAATCAAACTTCAAGAAAAGATGGGAAAAAAAAAAAAATACCTCCTAAAAGAGTATTGCAAACATTGATGCACAACTTGGCAACACTTAAAGACTTGGCAATGGCATACTGTGAACACAAGTGCGATGTTAATTCAATAGCAAATATCTGAAAATAAAAACAATTTAATTTAGTAATGAAAGAAGGAAATGGACTCTATCTGGTATGGATATTTGGGAAAAAAATAAGTGTAAGGAAGAATTAAATGATGCATATTAATGAAGCTTTAACCACTTAAACTGTTTCATTTAGATGACACCTTCTGTTTTGGATTCATCTAAGAGGCCACAGAATTCGACATAATCTTTGTGTTGAATTATAAAATCTAATAATGACTTAATTTTAGTGAATAAGTTTTAAAATACAGTAATTCCATATCCGTGCAAAAAAGTTAAGTGGTTAATCTTTTGTTCGTGAAACTTGTGAACTTTTCCTAGTTATATATATGTGTGTAAAAATAAAGAGAAATTTAATGATTAAACACAAATTTAATATGCATTTAATAGGTAAATTTTAAAGAAATATTTTATATACGAAAATTCGGAGCCTCAGAATTTGTCAGCAATTCACAGTTGAAGAGCCCTCAGAAACTTAAATTAGAGAATTTCAAAATTTAGAGTGAATTTGATGGTCTATTTCTTAAGGCAATGTTACTTCATAAAAGGAATGAAGTCTATAATCTTTGGAAGATTTCCAAACAATGATTTTTATTAAGGGAACCAAGTTATTCAATAAAAAAATCAATAAAGATTTAAATATTATCATCAGTTCTTTTAAATTCCCAGTACTTGAAATGTTTTTTGTGCTCCAAATTAATATCCTCAAAATTTTTTTCAATACTTCAAACATACATTTTATTACAGTTTTTAAAGAATGGAGTCAAATATGTCATTTATAAAACATGCATTAGTTATCTAAAATATTTTCAGCATATCTTCTGTTAACAGCCACAAAAAGGCAAAACCAATAGTCAAATTCTGTCACAGAATTTATTCAGACAAAGAATTTTCATTATACCAACATATAAAAAGAGAAAGAATCGAGACAATTACACATTAAAAATATATAACAAGTACATCAAATAATAACTTCAAGAAAACAAACTAGGATATAATGAATTTCAGCTAACTCTTGGAGTTAAATTATTCTGGTGCAAAAACAAGGTTGACTTTATGTATTTTTTGACAGTCACAGTCACAAAATTTATTTGAATATACCTGTTTATCCAAGTCTGCTTGACTCACAAGCTCAGGGAGAAAATCAAGACAAATATGCAAGGACGGTACAGAAGATACAACAACAGGGAGCAATTCACTTGAGTAAGTCTAAGAGAAGAGAGAGAATAAACTGTTTCAACAATTATTTTCTAAAACCAACACTTTCACCAACTGTCTGTAGGAAAATTTATTGTTTCACAATGATTAGGCACTTTACATGATACGGAAGCATTTTTACACATTAAAATGGCATGAAGGCAAACTTAATATTAAAACGATGTTTGGAATGGAAGCTACAGCTCCAGTTTTTTGGGGGAAATTATGCTTTTCTTGAGAAGTATGACACAAAATAGAATGAGAAAGAATAGTTTTGGATGGATCTGAAAAGTCAGAAAGTTTTTTACATTTTATTAAGGCATCATTTAATAATTGAATTGATTTGTCAGAAAAGTAGCCATTTGAATGCAATTTCTTCTTTTTTTACAATTTTATAATATTAGAAGAAAATAAAATGTTTTCAAGGCCCACAATGTAATCTATAAAAGGAGCTTTTCCTAATCAGTGATGTAAAGCATATCACATAAAAAAAACATTCATTAAAACAAACATTCTAGTAAAACAAACATTCATTAAAAGGTTATCTAGAAGTTTTTAAATCACAAGTAAAAAAAAAAAAAACTTTCCTTTTTCTTCCTAAAATTTTTATTATATATTTTTAAAAAATCCTTTGCAGTTTGCATGTTTATGAAAAATATCTTTACTTTTTATGAATTCAGTATTTTAAATTTTGACAGAATTTACTTCAAATAAATTAATAACAGCATTCCCTAAAATAACTATCATTTTTTTTTTATTTCACTACAAACCAGTCTAACTGATTAATGCCAAGCACCTTGTTTATAGGACAGTTACATTTCACGTCTGTGGCTAAACTGAATTATTTTCGTTGCTTCTTTTTGCTTTGTCTATGAAGTCAAATATTACCAAACTCCTAAACAGTTTCCAACAAGCAGATACCACCAGCTGGCCAGATTTTGAAGTCAAAATGTCGTCATTTTCATTTTTGTGGTAATATAAGAGATTACAAAGTAATTATTATTTTTTTGATATTTTACCATAGTTTAAAAATCTTCAATATTTATGTGAAAAGGCTTTGAAAAATGATTTTAAACCAATTTTTGCTTCTGAAAAATAATAATAATAAAGATTTCCCCCAATTATTTTTTTTTTCAGAATTTAATTTTACCCTAATCTTGATGTTTCAGACATAATTTAATAGAAATATATCTGTGCTTTAAATGAATATGGGTATCGCCCACTTCACAGCTTCTTTTTCTGCCATAATGTGTCCAAACACAAGCACATTTTTTAAAAGCAATTTTGTATTCAAATTGGTTTTATAAATTCAAATCAGCAGTCAAAGCAGTTACAAGTATTGATTTTATTAACTTTTGATAGTTTTTAATTGCGGGTGGGGTGGGGTGGAAGGGCCTAAAAACTAGTTTACCTAACTTAACCTGACCTAAAAACTGGTTTACACTTATTTTGCTATCCAGCATTAATTAGACTGCTAGAGCCATTTACTAGAAAATACAGAAAGTGAGAAAAATTAAATGCCTGAGTGGTGGTCAGGCAAATCAGGGAAGTCCCCTTTGGCAGCGCCCGAACACCGCTCGGGCAAAACTGTTAAGTTGTTAATGGCAGGGATGAGAATGGCTAAAAAGGAAAGACTGAAATCGTACGAGAGCAAAAATATTGTACCATAATTTATACGCGAAAGAAATAAAACATTAGAACATGCAGCATGATGGAAATATTGCACTATAATAATTAATAACATAATTATTTATAATTCAGTACGTATAAATAAGAAAAAGAATATTAAATTATTATTAAATCATTCACATTAAAAGCTAATAAACAAGTTCAAAAAATCTTTTTTTTTTTTTGCAAAATATGCCACACAGGTTTTGTGTTCTGCAAAAAGGTGGTACTTAATACTTTGAATGGCACTGATTGTTGGAATGTTCATCCTTGTAGAGTTTGCTGATACAATATTGATTCGTCAGTAGAAGATGAATCAGCTAGTTTCCTAGCCGGCGGAGTTAAGCCACATGGTTGAGCATATTTTCCCAGAATTTTCTTTTGAAAATGGAAGATTTCTTTTTCTTTGTGTAAAAGCGGAATTTTCGGAAGAAAAAGCAAATTTCTGAGGGGGAAAAAAATCGGAAATCTGAGGGGGGAGGAAATTTTGCGAGAAAAAAAGACAAAAAAGCGGAATTTCTCCAAAATAACAAAAAAGCGGAAATCCACCAAAAAGTGGAAAAATCTCATCCCTGTAATGGGTTAAAAGAAGCTACTTACTTGGAAATGGACCAACTTTGCCAGACTAGGTTCAGAAATAAAAACCTGATGCAAATGGGAACAAATAAGGCTTTGAATTTCTCTTAAATTGGTAAGAAGACCTTTGGATTTCTGGAAAAGAAATTGAAGGGAGAATAAATTTTCTGTCTGTTTTATTCAAAACAGAGATACAGATAGGAGAAGCGAAATTACTTTATCTTCTTCAGTAGGTAAGCAGCACTCCAGCAAGATCTGAACGGCAGCACTTTCCTGAGCAGCCACTAAAGCCGTTCTCAGGTCGTCTCGGTCCTTTTCGCTTTCTAACATGCCGGTCTTCTCCAACATCGGATGTTCAAGTGTGTGGTGGTACAGATGAGTCCTCGATGCAGCCAGAAAAGCCTGAAGCATATGCAAAATAATTTCCAAGAAGGGTGGACACCTACATGATGTTCGAAAGTAAAAATTAGAAAGATGGATAAAGATCAGTATATAATTTTTTTTCTACAACTGAAAAAAAAAAAAAAAAACATAACCAACAAATAAATTCACAATTTGATTTTATAGATTCATACTCCCTCTATCCATGTCCAATTTGCCATTTGTTTCTTGTCCAAAATCAGAAATCAAATTTAAAAACAACAACAAAAAGCATGGGATCCATTATTTATTTATTTTAAAATGTACGGAAACATACAAATATAACTCGGTGGTTTTATATTGCAAATTAAGCCCAATAATCAAGTATACCAGTGGTATGTTGCATCTATGGCACCAAGTCAAAATCGCAAAATATTGCTGAAGGGAGTTGACTGTTTCTTTCCACACTGTCTTTTGACATAAGGAAATGATTATTTTCCAAAATGTTCATTGCTTCATTTTTCATTATTTATGCAATTAACTTCAGAAAAATTTCCGTACCTCCACAGAAACTGTTGTGTAATATTTTGTTTTTCATGGATAAAAAGTGTATTCAAGATTTCTCTCAAATAGAAGCCAGCAGAAAAGCGGCGAAAGTTCAAAAACAATTTGTTTTCCCTCCTTTGGTCTACAAGGTTCCAGAACAATTGAGAGGCACTGCCCTCTGGCCAATCAGCAATGCAAATTACGGAGATTGGCTGTGCATACAGCGGAAGAGATGAACCACAAATTTATAAAGGGGTGACATAAGACAGAGAGAGAAAAAAAAAAAGAATGTAAGTTAAATGAAGTTATTTTGAAGGCAACAAAGACTATTATTGGCAGAAATAGGTGAAAACGAGGAACCATTTGAGATGGCTGAATTTTGGTGAACGGATTCATGGCGTTAATGGTAATTGAGTGATTTCATTGTATGACGAAGTTGTGTTCGAGTGAACGACGATCAGCCTAGAGGTTTGGATTAATTTGATCAGACTAAATTAGGGGTGCCTTTAGCTGGCCTCGTGAATGGTACCTGTATTTATTTTTTCTGTTTTCGTATTCCTCCTAGGATTTAGTCTCTAACCAGACTGAATAAGTAGTGACTTTTATAGACTTTTGGTTTGTGATTACTATTTTCATGTCTCCAGATTCTTCCTAGGCTACTTTTATTTAATGAAAATTTATATATAAATATCTGTACAGTAAATAAGTTTAATATATTTTTCAAATTAATACTATCTTTATGTTGAATTCAATGTCTTAAATTTGTTTACATTAAATAAATTAAAATAATTGTTTACATTAATAAAAATATAATTATTTGACAAAGGTAGAACCTCGGAATATTAAGTAAAGTATTAAACTATCTATTTTGATTCTAATAAACCTAAATCCAATCCTAACAAAACTTGTTCAAGTAACAAGAATACAAAATCGAATATGCTGACCTAATTTGCCATTTTCAGTTAGGAGACATGACAGTTGCACATACCATACATACAGTAAAAGACGCAAGATCAACTACCTAAACAGTCAGGCTCAAGGAACCCTACTAATGCTTTAAATAAGTTTTATAATACTTGGTTAACGTAACAAACTAATTATAACACTGACAAATCTTTTTCTTTAACAAATGCGTCAAAGGACTCACCTGAAAATTCTTTTGTCACACCTGAGGACATGGAGAGGATCCAGTATGATATCATCCAATGTCAGTTTACGAGCAGATGGAAAAGTTTTTTGAGGAAACGCATTGACTGTCATAACCCACAGATTCCGAGGGAAAATAGAATTCAACTTCCACCACACTTTCTTCGCTTTGATTAAGATTTGCAAACAGTCTGTATGGTCGAGAAGTTTTGGTAAATAGGCAACAAATTTTGATGCATACGGCCACAACTGTTGAACGGGAAGAGATAAAAGGTGATTCAGGTGAGACAGCAGCTGAAATGGGCAGCTTTGTACTTGTTTGAATGCTGAAGAAAAAATAAAGATTTCAGTTTTTAAGAACTTAATGAATAAATATAAAAAAAAAATTGGTTGAATTCTGATTGATACAAACTAGGGATGTAATGAATATTCGGTTCTTCTGCAGAATAATAAGCAGATATTCGGCCGAATATATTCAGAATAATAATTTTTTAAATGTGCTTTTAAATACACATTTCACAAAGAATATTGCAGAGTTACATATCAGTTGCATAGTAGATAGGTATATTTAATAAAGTTACATATAATTTATCACTGCAAAGCCTAAAATTATCAAGCAAGAACAATAATTTTCCAGCATTTTCAGGAGGAAGTCTGTTCCGTTTAGTTTCATACACATGTAATATCAATTACGGATGTAATGAATATTCATTATTACCCCTGTTCTGCTCTATCCCGAATATTTGGCTTGGCCAAATGCTACACAGATATTCGGCAGGATAATTCAGGATAAAATATTTTTAAAAAAAATGCTGTTTTAAATATATTCAATAAAGAATATTGCAGAATTACATTTCGATACATTTATCCAATTTTAAGTTGCATAGTAGATAAGTGTATTTAAATTGTATATCATTTATAGAAATCTGTTCAATACGGTTTCATATATATTACTAACTTCCGAAAATAAACAGTACCCATATAATGCTTGCAGGTGCTGAAAGACATTTTCTTGTTAAATTTACAAACCTTGGAAATTTTTCTGCATTTTTTCCCACCAATTAAGTGGACATTCTATCCTACCCATTAAAAGTTCTTTACCAAAATGGGAATTTACTTCTAGTAATTTTAATTTATCCATTCAATTTTCTTTTGTGTTTGCCATTGTCATGTTCTGCAATGATGACTCCTTTATTTCTTTGAAGAAATCCCAAAATGGTGCGAGTTTGTCATTTCTTAATATTGGAAATTAGGTATTTAAAATGTAACAAATATATTCATAAAAGCACTAACATTTTTTAAAAATATATACAAATAATAAAAAAATAAATTTTATTTAATCTTAATTTATTTTCATTTAAAATTCGAAAAATATTTCATTTACAATCAAAAGTGAAATGTTTTTAAAAATTTGGTATTTGGTCAAATCACTATTCGTTACATCCCTAATACAAACATGAAGGAACTAAAGTTAAAGAAAAGAACTTTATAAAAACAAAGAACAGTAAAATGATAAGAGTGAGTTATAAATTAATGTTTTAGAAAATTTACATCAAACACACTTATACTTTTACTTATTATTTTATACACAAATACTTTTTCTCTTTGACCATTTAAGCAATTAAGGACAAAAGGAAGCTTAAGTTGCTTAAACTCTTTGCTACTTAATGTTTCAATGCTACTTTTCTTTTCAATTTTAACTCATATTATTTTTCAATAAATACAAATATATATTTAAAGCACTCACCTTTGTCAAGACTATCTTTGCTAAATCCACCTTCCGGCCAGCCTCGCAACTTAACACGGCAGATTTTGAAGGCATAGTCGATGTCTTCTTCCTCAGTTAGCCACGACTGCACGAGACACAGATGAGGATAATGTGTGGTAAGTAAACGCAACAGGGGTGAAAACAATCCAGCAAACTGCTCTTGATCTTTCTGTGCTCTTTGTATTAGATAGAAAACTGGAATTTTAGCTATAAATTGGGGAGAATAGCGCTTGACTTTTCGATCACTGGCCAGTATGGTTTTCATGTTCGAAAGCCTCGTATCTTCGTAGAGTAAGAGGTAGTAGAGAAGTAAAAGTTGCGATGTTAATGAAGAAGGTTTTTGTTCCGATTCCATGGAAGCTCCTTGTTCTTGAGGCATGAAAACGGATTTTGAAAACACGGCGAGGATTTCTTCCTCCGTTATTGGTTCATTTGTTGTGTCTATGGAACCTTTTGAACTGGGAATTAGAACAGAATTAACATACACTTCAATAAGTGCTGGAAGAACTGGATGCAATGGGGGGACAGTATTACACACTTGCTTGTAGATCCATTCTTTGATGGGGACCTGGAAAAACAATAAAATAAAAATAAACCAGCAGAACTTAAGACTTTCTGGTATACTCCATAATAAAGTCATTGCATAAAAATTGTGGACCTTGGGCTAGGTAAGGACCGCCATGAGTAAGCAGATTTCTATCACCATTGGAATCAAAGACCATGGCAAGGAATGTCCCCACCCCCTTTTCCGTTACCACGACATAACATGGCACATTTCGGTATGGGGAAGAAAATAGAGTATGCATTTTGGATGCCCTGTTTTCAACCGATTGAAACTAAAAGTTGATACAGATCTACAATTATGGTTTGAAGACCACATACCTAACTTCATTTATATAAGTCATAGAGTTATCGCGTTCACACGCACTCAAATACACAGACCGACAGACGGCCAATTTGTGGATGGATTTGGTCCAAAATTTGATAACAGGTCTACAATTCAATGATAAAAATGTGTACCAAATTTTATTCATCTAGCTCTTTCCATTTTTTAATTACCATGTTCACATGCACACAGACTTCCTGTTGATGGATTTCATCCGGAATTTGATAGAAATCTCCAAGTTTGGTGTGAAGACCACGTACCAAAGTTCATATGTCTAGCTCAAACAATTTTTGAATTATCCTGTTCGCAGACAGACAGACATGATTCCAAAAAATGCATTTTTTTGACTCGGGAGGTCTAAAGCATGGAGATTCATCACAATCTCAAGGTCGAATTTTTCACAATTATAATAATTTCGCTTCGTATACCAGAAAGTGAAAAGGAAGGGGGGGGGGGACCTACATACTATGCAATTTTCTACCCAGCAAAAAGGCAATAACAGATATTAAAAAATTTGTGGCAAGAAACTGAAATAAAATACATCCAGAATATGAAACAATATGAATTCTAGATTAGTTTAGGTTTAATATAATTTTAAACTGAACATTGATACATCGCAGATTATATTCAAAGAATAAAATAGAACTGAATTTTTTATAAAGTTTTCAAAAATAAAATTTTTAAAAAAAAAAAAAAATACATTTACGAAAAGAAAGTAATTATTTGAAATAATTTGTTCAATTACAACTTAGGATACTATTAATACTCTACTAATATGCTACAAGAATAACCAGAGACATCTTAATTTAGCTACAAGCAATACCTTCTTTATTGAACTAAAATTCAACACAATTCCAAGTTTTATTTCCAAATAGTAATTAAATTTAACATTATTTAAATATTAGTCAAAATTTCGATATTTATTCACAGTTTTTTTTCCCACCAATAACTTTTGAACAATTATCAGACAATTTTTTTTAATACTCCATATTAAAAGACGTAACTAAAGCCTGCTGATGACATTAATTCAAATGCAACATGACTTTCTCTCTAATTTACGAAAGATAGTTCAACCCTATACATAGACAAATTGGGAAATTTGGTCACTAGTCGTCAGTTTTCAAAGTGATTAAACTGCATTTTCTCCATAGCCTATAGGCTAGGGTAAAACAATATATTTTTCTTTTTATCTCCAAAAATAGGAGTCAAATGTAGAAAAATTATAATTCAGCCACTTTGAAGTCAACTGTTAAGACTAAACAGCTTAAAGGTACTACAGTGAAACCTCTCTGAGCGGCCACCCGTCCGTTCCGAGAAAAATTGGCCGCTCAGAGGGGGTGGCCGCTCTGAAGGGTTTTCATTACAATTACAAGATAATTGCTATAATACATAATATAAACAACTTACTTGATGCTGTTGCGTTGAACACGCAAAAAGGTGTATTGTTATCATATTTTGTTTAAATCTTCTGTATCTTTTTTATACTTTTTCTTTTTTTACAATTTAATTTATATTTCTATTATTTGTTTCTGTATTATATTAGAAATAGCTGCATATGCACCATTCTATATATTACAAAGAGTTTTAATTAATTTTTGACTAATTAATTTATAGTTAATATCTTTGTTAAATCTTGTTGATTATAACTGATAATATAAACAAGTCTGACACATATTTTTACCCTTCTCGGAAAACCCCCCCATCTTTTTCAAGTTCATTTTTCAGTTTAAAAAGTAAATTTCTAACCTATACGTTTGTCAAATGGGATGGGCAAACCCACCTGGTGGCCGTTCAGAGAGGTTGGGTGGCCGTTGCTAGGGGTTATTTTAACATTAAGTTTATGGGCCGAAAAATCCGTGCCACGAAAAATTGGCCGTTAAGAGGGGTGGCCGTTCGAAGAGGTTTCACTGTATCTATTTTAGTCACCACATATATATAATGTTATATAGTTATGTTTGATGCAAAATTAAATGAAAAAGGAAGTACATATTCTTCCGTCGACCATTTTCGCCAAATTAAAAAAAAAAAAAGTTGCCATTATGACCAGTTTGGTAAGCAAAAAACCTGCCATTGGATATGCTATAGAGCAGGCAGTTTTGGCTCCCAAACTGATTTTGTGCAAGTTTGGTGGAATCAGCACTAACTTCCGTGGATGAAGTGAAAATAAAATAAATACCAAAAAGTACATAGTATTATTAACCGATATTAAAAAAAGAACTGAAATGAATGTCTCAAAAGATTTAAAGGAAGTACACACAAAATGTATGAAGATTAAATCAATATCCTTACCTTGTACTTGGTAAAAGCTCTGCTTTTCAGAAGCTGATGAATACAATGCACAGGCAAAAAACCAGTTACATTTCTACTCAAGTTCTTTGTAACAGGAACTTTTATGGCATGAGCAGTAACAATCTGTATAAAGATAACTTATTAATATTATATAACCCAGACAAATATTTATCAAAAGAGACAATATATTTAAAAGTTTGTGTCATAAATATAACAAATTTATTCCTCTATTAATTATTTTAGAACAAAATAAATATATCAAGAGGAAAAGGGTTTTTTTAAAATTAAAAAGCAACAACTGTTTTCTTTCTACCCAGCAAATAAATTTGTAAATACCTGATCTGTGAATATTTCTTGAGTGAATATAGTCTTCATTCTTGCCAGATTGTTGGATCTTATTGGAATTCTCATTCCCAGTGTTGAAAAAACTAACTCTGTTATAGAGCTCATTTGATTGCTATGAAAATGGATGGCAATCAGAAGCAACATTTCACCAAAAGATGCATTAACACCACTTGTGCTATACTCAATCAGAGGGAAGAGAAAAAATAAATCAAGCTCATATTTATGAAAAATACTATTGCAAACATCACAAAGCTTAAATTTCCATTATAACAAATATGTCCGAGGCAAAGTAAGCACACGAATAAAATATTTATTAAATGCATTAAAATAAATCGTATGTCTATTTCAGACATCCTCAGATTTATAAAATATTTTCAGCGTAATTAAAGTGTTAAAGGCTGCAGTTTCCATACTTTAAATAATAAAAGTTTAACTGATTTGTGAGCAAATCCTCAATGAAGTGCTACAACAGGTTACTAGTTGGAAATGTGACTTTTGAAACTCTCTTGTATATCCCACAACCAAATCCCAAATTGTAGCTATTATCTCTTGTTGACTATTCTTTTGATTTAACACAACTTCGTAGCTGCCACAGTCAACTTATATACAGTAAAGCACCATTTATGTCTTTCAAGGGACTGATGTAAAACGGAGAATGAACGAAAAGACGAATAATCGAAACCTTAATAAACAACTCTGGTCATTACAAATTTCATTCTGTTAATGCAACTTCATTTAAAAGTAATAATTTTAAAGTTTTTAAAACTACTAACATATTACCACATAGTATGGAAACAATTAAATTTTAAAATTACATATTTTACATAAAAGAAAAATTATATCCATTCATACATTTCTTATTTTATAAGATTCATGTGCATGCAGGCAGACCTTTATTTGGAATTGGGAGGGAGGAAAAGGATAACACTGCTGCTTTCAAGGAAAAGATTCACCCTTAATAGGAACAAAGAAATTGTGACAGAGGCAGAAAATTTGAGAACTTCAGAAATTCTGTTACATATAATAAAAGTTTCACACAAACAAAGTTCTTTGTCATTACAATGGTAGTGAATGAATCAGGACTGTGAAGAAATGGTATACAAATGAGAAAACATATAAATGGTGTTGAAGTGTAGATAAATATAGTCATTTTAGTAGCTCCATGAGTCTTAATTCATACCAAAGCATCAGGCCACGTTTCCTACACAGAAACCAATAAAAACTGGTTTGTTCTTCCTTTGTATTAAAAAAAAAAAAGAATTTGTTCATTTTCTTTCTTAAATTTTATAATATACACCAGAAAACTTTAAATTATATTGGGTTGCTGCAAAAGAATTTTCTTTTAGTTTTCACAAATGGATGGGAAAACTTTTGGTGTTCACAAACAGATGGTGCAAGTTGACGGGTACAAATTGCCTCTTCATTCGAGAGATTTCCCGTCAAATTTGACGAGTTTAAATACATATATATGCGAGAGAAATGTTTAACATTGATTGAAAACAAATAAAATAAACATGCTTTATGACAGGAAATATTTTTTTTTATTTACATATATATTCAAAAAACCTCTTGGTAAACAACATTTCGTGTGAAGTATTTTACGTTGTTTAACAATTTTAATATAATTCTCAGCTTGTCAAACATAAGTCAAAAGTTAAAATTTCGAAGGAATTCTTTTTCGAAATTCTAATCAAAACAAAGCACTTCTCTGCTTGTCAAAAGTTGCCAAAAAATATTATCAAATTATATCATCACGATTGCAATAAATAATTAGATGCATCGTGGCGTCCAAACTATACCACTTAATTTACTACTTTCTATTAAAAAACGGAAATTAATTTGAAATATATGATTAATATAATTTAAAATTTCTCGGGAACTATTGATCATGGCAAGATAAATTTTATATCAATCGATAGAAAATTTTATTTCACTATTTTAGAGCTATTAAATTTGAAATTAGAATGACAATTACTCTTTTAAATCTAAAATTACTGAAATTTAGGTTCTCTAACAATGAAATAATGCTGTTTAACGCCTTGGAGAGTTACAGCACGAGTTTTATTGTTGGTGATATCAGAGCATTACCGAGAGACAGATATGGGCTATTATATTAGTAATATGTGCAGTGTGGATGCTTTGACAGGCTTACCAAATTTCATTCTGGTAATTTTTCATTGGAAGATGACTTACATTCTAGACAATCAACTGAAGTTGATAATGACTAAACTACAACCATAATCAATTCAAAACATCAGATTTCGGCATGACTACAAGTTCATTTTTTAACCATCAGCTGAAATTTGTTCAGGAACTGAGCAGAAGAGATCCACATGAACTGAAAGAAAAGAACAATGCAATATCTGCGATTTGCACATCAAGAGAAACGGAAATGATCCAGCTTTGAAACGAACGATAACTGAAGATAATAATAATAAAAATAAAAAAATAAATAAAAAAAAAACGGATTGTTTACAATAACAGGAATTGAAAAAGACAAATGAAGTAAATAAGCATAAACCAGATTGAAAGATGAGCTGCATTAAAAGAAGATTTGTTATCAGCTTTGTAGGATTACAAAGATGTTGCGTATTTTGAGTTGGTTTCGAGCAACAAAGAATTCATAGGTGTATAGTCTATAGACAGTGAAATTGGACGAAGCTATCAAAGAAAAATGTATCAATCTGGCAAATCGAAAAGGAATCGTGTTTCACCATGACAATGCTAGACCACACACTCTTTACAGAGCTTGAACCTTGAAGCATTAGATTATTATCTATTTTGATGTTAGCAAAACTCATTTAATGGTAAAACTTTTAATTGGTAATGATGCCATGAACTTGCAGTTAGTAAAGTTGTTGATATGCATTAGAAGTACTGTGTCAATAATTCATTATTTAAAAATTTATTTATTTTGTACAAAAAAAATTACTCTAGGAAAACCCCAAAAATAAGAACAGCCGGAAATTCCGTATTAGCAGGGCAGAACAGCAACAACAAAACTCCTCACCTGCCGAAATGGCTTTCTTCCTTGAGCAGCCACTGTATCCAATCTGTGGCTCGTTTCTCCTGGTCTGCAGTGGTCAGCAGCGAAGGACAAGCGAGGAGCATGCACAAGCCAAGCGAGACAAACCGAATCCCAGCAGGACTTGGAGGTGGATGCGAAGTTAGAAGTTGCAATAACAGGTTGATTTCCTCTTCATTAAACCTATATAAAAAAGCAAGTTTGAAAATTAGAACCCTTATTATTCTTATCATATGACAACAACAGTCAACAACTTAATATAAACAAATATCATTATATGTACAACAACATCTCCTGAATCGCAGGACTGATTTCACCCAAACTGAGAAAACGTACTGTGAGTGTTAGACATCGCTACCAACTGCTGTGGGAAACAGGCTGCAGAATTCATTCGAATTTTCAAACACCATAATATTTTCAAAATTTTTAGAGCTTCATAGAAGTTTCCACAAGATTTTGAAACATTTGAATTATTTAACAAAAATTTAGGAAAGATAATGCTAATAACTAATTTTATTGCACTTACAGATTCATCCTACAAATACTCGTCAATATGAAACTGTATTTTATAAACTTAAATATAATTTAAACTTTTGCTAAGAACTTCAAAGTGAAAATTTTAGCTAACATTTTCGCTAACAGTAAAAGTATGCATAAAAGGGAGATGTAAGCATACTTTTATTTCACAATAATGTCAGTGTTTTACGTAATGTCTTCTAATGCCAATGTTTTATGTCTCACTAACATAGGTTCAAGCCTTTAATACATCAAAAACTAACTTCAAGGAACAAGTGATCAGTCTCAAGAGATAACTGCGAATGGATAGATTCAACAGTGGCCAGTCGGAGAAGGGCCAAAAACATCTGTGCACTCTCTAACCACTAGTGGTCCCCTGATTCCCATGCTAAAATACACAAGGCTCCAATTTCTAGCCACGTCTTCCTCATCAAATGTTATCTCACATTCTGGACTATGAGGTGTCATTTTGTAATGAAAAAAAATTGCGATTTTGTACTGTACCAGCTTTCTAAAGTGGTACAATTATCATTACAGACAGATGCGTCTAAGAACTGATTATCGCTGTAGGCAGGTTCAGAATACATTGAGTAAAAGGAATTTCGCCAGAACCAAAGAAAATGTCATTATACACAGGTTCATTGTTTTAGACAGTATCGCTACGAAGTTGTTTCCCTGATATGCTAATCTTGACGACTAAAGGAACAGTAGTTCCCAACCCTTTTGGTTGTGAAGGCCACCTCTTGTGTAAAAAATATTTTGAGGCCCACTAGCTAAATACACAAGTAAAAAATAGAAATACATATATACTTAAAAAATATAATACACACATTATTGCTTATAAAGCAAAAAAACTTTATGGTTATTACTTAGCTGTCACAACGTAAGAAAGTTCAAAGACGAGCGGTCAAGATTCAGAATATGAAAGCTCACCTGACATCGACTCTAGACTAGCATTCTGCAGCCCACAGGTTGGGAACCTCTGTTCTAGAAAATTCATGAATGGTTGCCCCATCTCTACTAGGAGCGAGAAATATCAAGAACCTTCTAGAGGTTACTTTGTGACGTCACTTCCTCTTAGAAAAGTCATACAGGCAAGCTCTCGAACCAAGAGTGAATCAGTTAGAGTTTGGTCAGCAGTGAAGCTGGTGAACCGACAGACATTTGAGCACTATCGAAAGTGCTGTGACTGAGATTTATTGGTGATCTCTGATGCTTATTTATAAAAGTGCTCTTCAGTTTTGTTACTTGTGCTACGTTCTGTTTATCTGGAATATTCGCAAAATAAAGTCATTTTTTTTTTTATTATCCTGCTTGTTAATCTGCATTCACGTACACTCACCAAACGGTTTTCGTAACAGTATTGTTATACATAGGTTTTACTGCATTCTGAAGGATAAACATATTCTTCTCCTAAGAAGTGAATTACATACTAATGCACTAAAACAAAAATATTGTAATATTTTAGCTCGAATTATTTGAAAACAATATTTTACTTATTTAATTTAACATTTACCAACATCTTTGGTTTGAGGATGTTCAAAAACAGGCATAACAAGTTTATATTTCAAGGTCAATCACTATACCCCCAACAGATCCTGTATAATCAATGTAAAATGCATTTAACCATTTCATTTGGAAGGCAATTAATAACTGTAGTTAAGACTCTGCAAAGGCAATCATACAGAGAATATCACCATGTTATGTCAGAGAATCATTTTATGCTATAGAAAACATGGGTAGTATAAAATTTTAAATTACAACATAACTGCATATTAATAAGATTTGCGTGAAGGTATGAGGGGGTCCGATAATAAGGGTGCAGGGAGAAATTACACTGACAATTATAATGCTAGAAAATATTTAATACATTCCAAAAAAACAACATACTTATGTTTACTTCTCGATATAATCTTCATAAACGTTAAGACGTTTATCCCAGAGTGACATTTGTTTGAACATCCCTTCGTGGTACTGCTATTGGGAACGCCAGTCCGCTCATTACCATCCAGATAGACCAAGACAGCTGCCAGAGAGCCAGACGTGACAAGTGAACGAACACCAGTTGACAATTATAAGGTAAAAATGTTTTTTTTTTAATATATAATCTTGCTTTATTCTTATTGTTGTATGATAGAGACGTATGAATGAAAGAGCGAATGTTTATTTCGAATGGACGCATGCGCGAATTATCCAATGCAACTAACCATATTTAATTTTTTGGAATCACTCCTTCCAGTTTGTTATATGTAAATTCATGTTTAAATCAATTTTTTTAAGTAAGGACCATCAGTAAGCAATTTTTTAGTATCGGAGATCAAGGACCCTGAGTCCACGTGCTCCGTGTACACCCATTCATCCCTGGTGTGGTACTGCTATTTGTCAAGTTGCTTGAAGTATTCCAGAACCGATTATTATTTTTTGCAAATCCTCCTAATCCGTAAATCCTTTTCACACCAAAATTCTTCATAAACTGAATACAGCCATTAAAAAGAAATGGCTAGGATGATTACATGAAGGAATTAATCTTTGGTACGATGGCGCAAGACCCATATGTCAAATCAAACCAAAGCGTGATTGGAACAATGGAAATGGGAGGTCCTGCAACATCCACCTGGTAGTCCAGATTTAGCTGCTTCCGATTTTCATTTATTCGGACCTTTAAAGAAATTTTTGGCGGGAAAATGTTTCGAGGATCAGAAGGATTTGCAAAACACCGTTCTAAAATACTTCAAGCAACTTGACAAACAGCAGTACCATGAAGGGATGTTCAAACGAGTGTCATGCTGGGATAAATTTCTCAAAGTCGACGGAGATTATGTCGAGAAATAAAAGTACGTAGTTTTCCAAATGTATTAAATATTTTCTTGAATTATAATTGTCAGTGCAATTTTGCCTTGTACCTTTATTATCAGACGTCCTTGTATATATATATATATATAAAAAACTCACCTTAAGCCACCGATTCCTCTCAATGCACAATACAATCTTAGAAGAGAACTTGCCTGCACAACTTTTGCATCAGGCAAGTTGTGGTGATCAATGCTGAATAAAACTAAATTTTTCAATCTTTGTAGCAATTCTTCTCTCAGAAGGTGGGTGGGGTTCCCTTCCCCTTCAGGTTTCTATGAAAAGTAATAATAGAATGAAAATCTTGATAAAAGGCGATATTTTCAAGGAGAGAGAGGGCCACACTCTCTAACTGCTTTAAGTGAAGTTGTTAGCATTTATCCTAATTAAATACAAAACAGCTTGAAAAGCCATAGATGCAACTGAAATACAAAGCATTTTTTAACATTTCACCTACTATCTATATTAGAATCATGCAAAAATGTCTGTGATGCTGGGAGGAGTTAAAAACAACTCCACCCCTTTGGGCAGAGTCATTAACGAACGCACAAATCTGACTTCTGTTATGGCGTCAAAGAACTCTTGACAGGTTTTTTTATATATAAAGTGAGCCGAGTTGGAAGTTTTTTCTTTTTTTATATTTATGCTGATTCATTACCCTCACTTCAAGGATCAATTGGAAGTCAGTGTCTGATTCACGAGTTCAGTTTTTCGTGCTATTTAATTTAGAATACTTTCGGTTTTGTTTATCTTTTTCGTATTTGGAATTGAATATTTATAAATTTTGCATTTAATATTTTTTCCTTGACCGTTCTTATACTGAAAGGCTCCATTTACTTAATGATTAGAATTTGTGGAGCCTGTTTTCTTTTAGTGGATTTTGCATTATTTTTACTCGAACAAAATGAAAGTAATTGTTAAAAGTAAGGTTATTAACAAAAAAAAAAAAAAAAGATTAGTGTCAATATTGATTAATCAGTTCTGTTTTTCATACTTTTTTTTTATTTCTTAGCACTCTGCCAATGTTCATGAGATTTTCTACTACAAATTTCGTTAGTAAATCTGTGACTACGAGATATGTTTGGACGGCTTAATTAAATACAAAACAGCTTTAAAAGCCATAGAAGCAATTCAAATACAAAGCATTTTTTAACATTTCAACTACTATCTCTTCATGTTTATTGAGTTTAAGGATGACCGAACAACGTAAACCCTGGGTTTTCACAATGCCCCCGCAAAATAATCTACAAATGTGCAAACTGTGACAGGATTCATTCAGGGACAAGATAAAAACAAGAAATTGCAAACACACCAAAAGGTGAACTAAAAATACCGCACACTGATATTCATCATCTTGAGAGAGGAAGGAGGAAAACAATGACACTGGTTCATAAAATTTAGAAATATATTATTTATTAGCAAAGCATAGAAAAAGGGATGGGAATTTTCTCAACTAATTTATCCCATTATTAATTGAAAAAGCAAAACCTCTGCTAACACAATAAAAATTTTGAACTTATTAGATCAGGAGATATTTGAGGAGTAATAATTTGTCAGATGTAACTAAACAATGAACATTGAACTTGGTGATTATTTGCTTCATCATAAATGCAGCTGACTTTTACATTCAGTAAACATATCAAAGGAAAAACAATTTGCTAGGTAACTCTAAAAAATCCTTCACAGAATAGATGGAGACTATGTTATTAGTAGATTTATCTTATTAGACTAGATTATTATATTACAATGCACAAAAATATCACTTAAAAGATTTAAAACTGATTTTTTCTTTCAAAATTTACTTCTGTGGCAGTAAATTTGTGTTTCTTAAAAAAGGAAGTAACATTTGACTCTTCAAATTAAAACAATGAAGAGAAAAAAAATTATTTATCAAGGAGGGAAGAAAAAGGTGGAATCAGACAAATTTTCATAGTTTAATTTTGTAATTCTTTCTTGTTTCAAAATTCCTACAAAACTTTTATAAAAATAATTTTGACTTCAATTAACTGAAATTTTATCCAATTCATTTCATAAAGCATTCAAGTTTGTATGGATGGAAGAGAGATAAAAATTTTTCCATTCATTTATTTATTTATTTTTTTTTTGTAGATGACACAAACAATGCATTTAAGAGTTTTATAATGTCCGTGAAAACATTCACCTTTTGACTATTTCGAAAATACTGTCCAAACCAATTTCTGACTTTATCATCACTCCCAAGCAGCAGGCCACTGATGAATGCTATTAGATCACCCAAAACTGAACTGTGGTTCCCATGGGTTTCCTGCTCTATACGGCAATAGTCTAGTGTTAAAAGAATCGCTAGGCCAGGCATATGACAAAACTCAACCTAATTTGGAAGGGAAAAAAAGTTAACCCATTAAAATAAAATGAATATCAAGCAAAACTTTTAATTAAATTAGAAGTTAAAGAAATATAAATGAAAAGAGACAATTAAAGAAATATACAGGGTGCCCCAAAAAAGTGGAACAAGCATTTATTTCCTTAAATATTGCACCTAGACATACACTTCCAATTAGTAAATTTCACAAAAAAGGTAGGAATTTGTGTGAAAACACTTTGGCTTCTAAGGAAGTTGAAAATAAAAGTTAAGAAAATTAAATTTTTATATGTTGCCCATAGAGTGAAAATGTGAATAATTAAAACATTCCTCTTACACTCATCTACGTATAAACTAAGTATCACTATTCTATATGCAAAACTTGCAGAGCTATATCAATTTTAAAATTTAACGGGGGCTTCTCACAAATTTATATGGAGATGTTTCTTTCAGAAATGCTAATTTATTCAACATAGAAAAACTGCAAATATTTGTCTAGTAGTATATCATCTAATCATCATGAATTGGGAAAAAAATGTCAATGATGCATACTACTATTCAGTTCCATTGGCAGATAGTTGAAACTATCGATTTGATAATGAATGGAAGGACAACTTGAGAAAATGAAAAGTTAAGGCATGGCAGTAAAATATCCTAATATAGAACAATAATATAGTGAAAGCTTAACTAACCAGCATGCTCGGGAAACACCGATTTTCAGATACCAGAAAAATCCGGATAGTTGAATGTGACCGCCCACATCCCCCCCGGCCCCCGCCTTTTTTTAAAGATTTTTTCAGCCAAATAATTTGTTTTTGTCATTTTGAAATGTGCATTAAATATTATTTTAAAAAATACTTCTGTATCTTCCATAACATTGTATTTACAAAACATATTATGAAGATTTTACTTTAACATTGATGATAAAAAAAAAGAATGATCTGTAGCCGAATTTTTACCGTAAATATATAGATTGTAAAAATAAAAACATATAAAAATAGGCGATGAAACTGGAAAATATTACACTCAGCAACCTTAATAAAGCTCTTTTATTTGATCATAAACAAATCCCAGATTGAATATCAAAACTAACCATCTTTTAAAAAAAAAAATCGCAAGGGTTATTGTGCAATACGCACCTCCAATTCTCCCGCACGTGATATTACGTAATCGGAATCAACATCTGCCAGTATTCGGAGAGTAAATAAATAAAGGAAAAGAAAGAGACTTACCAATCTGGAATAACCCACTAATGAGCTTTTTTTAAAATTTTTTTTTACAGATTATGTCCCTTTAACCTTTTTTTTTGGTTGTCGATTTCGTTTTTAGGTCTCGTTTTTTGGCGAAAGATGAACATCTTTTTAGGGGGGCTCACTTTTGCTTTTGAACCCCCCTCCCCATAAAACAAGTGTGTGTACGTCACAGTACTGTATATTGCTTTTTTTCCTTCTACGCCCCTCCGTGCAGAGTGGATGTTGCATCCAGAAAAAATCCGTGAAAAATCCAGAAATTGTCCGTGTGAATGGACGGACGCGGGTACTCTAAATTTTGGCAAGAGGATGTAAAATTTTTAGAAACTCATTTTCTAATTTTTCCGGTTAGTTGAGCTTTCCGGATACTTGAATGCCGGATAATTGAGAATTTACTCTTATTAAATTATTTGCTCTCAACTTTGGGCGTATTATCAAGCTTTACCTAAAGGTAGTGGTGACTCCTTCTTTAAGACTGCAGAGTTGCAGAACTCACTAAAATTATTTTAAAAATTAGTATTTTTAAATTCTTATTTGCTTACTTCTCCACTCTGAAGGTTTGATTATCAACAACAACAAAAAAAAAAAAATAAAAACGAGAAAAAAAAACAGAAAATGAATGAAAAAGCAAGACCAGACAAAGGATTAGTATTGGAAAGCACCAAAATTCGCTCACCGCGTACAACTAAGTGATATAATGGGCGAAGGTGAATAGGTATCCTTTCTATCTTTAAACTTAATCAGAACTGGATTTTTGGATGCTCCTGTTTGGTGGTAGGCCAACTAATATTCTCTTTTTCTTCCCTTCGATCTCACCCAGGTTCACCCTTCGCGCTCTTTTTTCTTTGTTTTTCTTTAAATTCTTTTTCACTGACTGTTTTTAGGTTTCGGATTCACTTTCATATTGCCTCAATGGGAACATGGCTGGTTAGTGCATATTCTTTTTCATCGGTTGTTAAAGTCTCTCACCGAAAAATGATAAGACGGGAATTTTCTACAATACATTTCAGATAATTACAACTACAAGTTTGCGCTATTTAAAGGTAAAGCTATTTTTGAAATATTGTATTTCAATCTTATTCAAGTAGTATTTTTATAGCACTGCTTTGCTTCCAAGCAGATGAGACATCCCCGCTTTGAATATTTTTCAAAGTTTTACGAGATGAACTATTTTTGTAAATAATTCAATTAATATATTATTTATTTTTTCTATTTAACAAGAGTTAACAAATAAATTATAATTTCCCGATTCTGCCCTTTTAATAACTTATTGAAATAGGCATATTATCCCTGAAACGTACCTCGAAAGACTGGATCAAACTGCAGTCAGAGATATGGAAAAGAGGCCTAAGTCAATAAGTTTACCTGCATATATCTCTGCAAGTTTTGCTGATAGAAGCATACAACTTTGCATGTGAATAGATTAATATAAAAGAAACATTTTATTAATTGACCTTTTTTCGCTATGGAGGGCCATATAAAAATTTATTTTTTTTAAATTTTTTATTATCAATTTACCTTAGAAGTCAAAATGTTTTCATACAAATTCTTACCTTATTTGATGAAACTTTGTAACAAAGTATATGTCTAGGATCAATATTTAAGGAAATAAATGCTTGTTCCACTTTTTTGGGACACCTTATAATTTAAACTGATAAGTTACAGATTATAAACTGCGAAATGACAAAAAATATCCAAAATGTTTATCATTCTGATATCATCTGACACTAATCTCTAACAATAAATGAAGATGTGCGCCTGTCTGTTGGTACCGTATGGGACAGATTACTGGATTAGCATACATAGAGTGACACAGGCAAATACATGCATATATCGGTATACTTGGTGGTTATGATACTCAAAAGGAGGCATTTCCTTGATATTAGGATGGCACAAAAGCCTTTGCTATTTGTGAGAAGGTATTAGTACACTTACTTGCATGCAATCAAGATAAAATTGTTTGCAAAAGGGACTGCAAATGGGTTTTAAATTTAGTATATGATATTTGATTTTTGTGCCAGATGAGACAGAATCAAGAATATGAATGAACAGGGAAGTTGCCAGAGGTGGCAAATATATATGGCACGCCAAACTGATATTAAGGATATTGAAAAAACTATGCTAAATAACTCAATTCACATAGAATTTTGGAAATAATATTTCATATACAATACTTTAAGTGGACAGAGACAAGATTAAATGTTTTTAATTTAACAAAAGAATTGCTTTTTCTTGGTTTTAATTTTTAATAATAACAAAAACAATATTGAGTTCGAAGTGTGAAACTTACAGCTTTTCCTCTGACTGACAAGATTTCTGCTTTATTCATCTGACATAATGTTCTTAAAGCTTGTATTCTCATCTTTCCAGAAGGAGAATCTTCATCTTGCTTGTCTCCATTCGTGATCAAAGTTGCACAAACTATAGATATTTAAGAGAAGGGTATGTTCCAAGATTAAAATGCATCTCGTCTTGAACATGCACTTCTACGGCTGGGCATTCACAATCATTCCACACTGCACAAATTCGGTTGGACAGCACATCAACCGGTTGCCAATGCAAAGACCTGACGAGAATTGGTGTGTGTGTGTATGTGTGTGGGGGGGTTGAAAGTCCGAAATTCCAACCTCGCTTGAAATCCACTTTGCTGAAATCTCACCAGTGTAGATACCTGGCGGGAAGGGGAGTGACGCTCTCTTGCTCTAGAGGAAATTGGAGCTGGAGGGGGAGGGTTTGCGTTTTGAAGATGGGGGGAAAGTAGGTGCAGGAGGAGATAGGAGTGCTCGTAATGGATGGACCTACCTAAATGGATGGGCTGTCAATTGGAATGGTATGGAGTGACACAACACCATTTCCGTGGTGCAGAGCGGTCGTGAATGCCCAGCTTAAGAAATGTAAGAATTATTACTATCTCACAAAGACATTGGAAAGTGAGCTATCCAGCCTAATGTGGCGGAGCTCTCTAAATGCTCACTTCCTACCACACCTGTACCTTCCACAACATGCTCTTATTCATATATTCTTGGTACAGATCAGTAATTTATAAATGCTTGTCGCAAACTGGACTGTTCATTAAAAAAATTTATTACAGAAAAAAGAAAGTTCAAGAATAAATTATTGATCAGGGTGGCCATTATTTTTGCTGTTTGAGTTTCCCTGACTTTTCCAGGTTTTAAAAAAAATTTCCCTCACTTTTTTCAGAGGTAGTCCATCAACCATAGAAAAAAAACACCTGCACTTTGGCCATGCTAAGTTTTCATTCAAGTCAGTATGGTTTATGAAGTCAAAAAAGGTATGGTAAAAGCAAAATGTTTGAAAAAAGAACATTTATTCAAAACTTTTAAACAATAAACCATAAAATAACTAATGCATTTTTACAATGAACAGTTCTACTGTACCGAATTTTCCAGGTGTTTCAGATTAAAAATATAAACTTTAAAAAAATCCTTAAAATGATCAAAATCTCATTAAAAATATATGCTGCAAAATAAAACAGAAAAAGACAAAAAAAGAAAGAAAAAAATGTAAGAAAACGATTTTTTACTGATATTTATAAATTAAAACACAGAAGCATAATCACAAGAATCAAATTGTTTGCAAAAGAAAAAAAAACCAATTTTTTATTCCAACCGACTTCCTTCAATACGACTAAAAAAGAACAATATATAAAAATTAAAATAAAACATCAAAGACAAAACAGAGAGAATCAAGAATTTATAAATTCTAACACCGGAAGTTGAATGTATATGAAATAACGAAGAAAAAATAAAATTCGCGAAAATGAGGAAAAAACCCCCCGAATTTACCACTTAAAATTAAATAAATAAAAATCTAATTTGAATTTAAAAAAAAATTACTGCGGCGTCAGCTCCCCTCTTGTGCTAATCCATCACTTTACTAAATTTGGTCTCATAAGCCAAAGGTCTGGGTGTGCATAAAGAACAAAAACAAAACAAAACAAACAAACAAACAAAAAAAAAAGCGAACAATGCATACATAATACTAAAAAAAAAAAAAAATGTTCTTTGAATATATATAGGTAACGGCACTGTCCCATGCGTTGAAAATCCCATAATTTATCAAAATGATCGGTATTCATAATGTCTTCCAACACTCAAGGAAAAAAGCATACACAAAATAAACAACAAAAAAGGCCGAAAGAAAATATTAGCACTAATTTCCAATACTTCATAATTCAACGAAAAGATCTCCAGAAGTGGAAAAACAAACTAATTCTGGTATAACTCCTATTTGATATTAAATCATCGTAAAAGCAGGCAGTTGTGTGGATGCTAACTTGCAGACATACAAAAAGAGAAATTTACGATCTCCTAAGCTATCTGAATCTCCTTGACATGTAGCCAAATCCTGGTTCTTCTTCCACATCTGAGAGCGATTATACTATAGATTTTCATCTAATTTAACTACTAAAAGGAACGCAATTCTGTTCATATAGTCCAGTCAACGAAGGTCCAAAATGGGGTGAAAAACATTAAGTCATATAGTTTTGAAAATTGGCTCACATGTTCATAAAGGGCTTATTATGAACATACTAAAAGTCCACGGTCCCGGGGTGTGAGTTCACGGCGCCATCTTGGATTTCATCCCCCCTTTTATAGTTTTTCCTGAATATCTCGAAAAATATTCAGTTTTCAAATTACGATTGATTTAACAAATTTAAGAGCTTAAAATTCCCTATAAATACATACTTTTATTTTTCTTCCAGATTTAAAAGTTTCCCAGATAATGGGTCTCAAAGGTTGCCACCATTTTTGATTTCATCTTACTATATTAAACTATTGATTTTCAAATTACATTAAATACAACAAATTAATGATCGTAAAATTCCCAACCAATGCATGCTTTTATTTATTTTCTAGTTTTAATAGTTTCTGAGATAGTAAGAAAAACTAAGATGGGGGATAAAATCCAAGACGATTGCAAATTTTTAAATCCATTATCTCGGAAACTATTAAAGCTAAAACAAAAATAAAAGCATGCATTTATAGGTTATTTTACACTCTTTAAGTTGCTGATTACAAGCAATTTGAAAATTGAATAGATTTCGAGGTATTCAAGAGGAACTAAAAAGGGGGATGAAATCCAAAATGGCCACAACTTTTGAGACCCATTATTTAGGAAACTATTAAAGCAGGAAGAAAAATAAAAGTATATATTTGTAGGGAATCTTACGCTCTTTAATTTGATAAATAAACTGTAATTTGAAAACTCAATAATTTTCGAGATATTCAGCAAAAACTAAAAAAGGAGGGGTGAAATCAAAGATGGCGCCGTGAGCTCCCCCCCCCCCCCCAGGACCGGGGACTTTTAGTATGTTTATCAGAAGCCCCTCACGAACATGTGTACCAATTTTCAAAACTAAATGATTTAACGTTTTTTTCAAACCCTTCGTTGACTGGACTATAGCCGAAATTTCGGTCCCTCGGAAGTTTAAATGTAAACACCTTACCCTCTCCCGGATGCCATTCACGTTTCTGCGAGTGCACAGAAACGTGAATGGCATCCTTTTTTGACTGTCAGTAAATGACCGATTTTCATTGGTTGCCAACGGCGTTTCATTCTATTTATAAAAAAATATCAGTGAATTGTCGCGTCCAATAAGAATTATCAAAATAAAACATTTTCAGTTTTAGAATAAATTTCCCTTCTTTTTCCCGGTCTCCCGAAATTCCCTGACCATTCCCGGTTTTCCAGGTTGGCTGGCCACCCTGTTGACCATGTTTTAAAATAAATTTTATAATGTCTAGCTTAACTGCAGGAATCATAAAATCATGTACACTGTACAGAATGAATGCATAGTTTAAAAATGAACAAAAAAATCAGGTTCGATTTTTACAAAAAAATATTCCTTATTTTATTACAGAAGATTATTTTTTAAAAAACTAAGCTCGATTACAAAGAGTCAGATTAGAAAAACTTAAAACTTTATTTTTATTATTTTGTTTTGAAAACTTTTAAAGCCATTCTTCCTATTAAAACAAAGAAGTAACAGCAATAAGACATTATTTAAAAAGTACTAAAATGAAAAACAATGAGTGATGAAATTTCAACCGAGCAACTTGATAAATTTACAAATACAAGTAATTATGCTCAAGAATATGCTAGTCTGCAAACTCTGACTAAATGAAAGGATTTGCATTTCATATAGCTTTTGAAATATTAAAATTTGGTTTTTAGTTTAATACTATTCATCATCAAACACACAAATAAGTCACTTATTTCTTAGCATTGTCAGAATTTTATGAAGTCACTAAAAGAATGAAACCAATTTAAGTTAACTTTAGTTATTTTATTAAAAATATATATTCAATATCGAGCAACTGGGAATTAAATACAAATTACTAAGCCATCTCACATATACCTAGTAACTGCATTCCATTACATGATAAACATTTCCAAGATAATTATTTTTTTGTAAATAAAAGGTTTTCTAATACCTTCTTGAAAACTGTCTGGGGAATTGGCCACTAATCTACAAAGTAGATAAATTCCATTTGGTATATGTAAAAGAGCTTCAGCAATATCTGGGATATATAACAGGCCAGGAAGCTCTAAAAATAAAGAAATCAAACACATGAAAAATATTGACACACAAAAAAAAAGATTCAATTATAATTGCAGCAAATCAATTATGGAAAATTCTTCAATGCATTACTTTCGCAGGAGAAAATAAATAAATTCCAATGAATGATCATAGAAAAGTTTGGTTAAAAACACAAAAATTTGCACAGAGGAAAAAGTAACGATAACTTATACGACATAATATTTCACTTAAAAATTTATTACAGAATTAGGACAAACAAAAGAATTACTGTATTACAAAATAAAAATTTCACGAATGAATCGCACATGCAAAAAAAGGGAAGATGTCCACTTTATCAATTAAGGGAGAAGGATGCGATTGAAATTCACTTCAACAATGTATTAGATAAGAAAATTATATATTGGGCCATCCCATGAATAATGCATTTTTTTTCAACTACATGAAATGAAAGTCTGAGGGAAGAGAATAAACAACCAGTACCAGTTTGCTATAAAAGCAGGTCATCAATTTATCTTGTTCTTATTCTTAGTGAAGTTCGATTTTAACAATTATTTTTTCAAAGTCATATCGGAAGTGACAAAGGAGCATATTTTGCGTTACGAGTTCAATAAATACAATAACACCATGGAAAAGGTGAAGAATATTAATGGACTATTTAGGGATCACGCAATAAGTGTAAAACCAGTGCCAACTGTTGTTCCAGAAATTCCTAGTCAGAAACTACAGCCTAGGAAACGAGCCTCATCTTGGAAAATCTGTAGACTTCGATGAGGACGCCCAGCAAACTCTGGTGGAATAAGCTCCCATTGTAACTGTTGAAGAATTAGTCTAGAAGTTCAGATTTCATCATTGAACCAGTTATCGACATCCGCGTGCTATCTGAAAGTCAGAAAATGGGTCAATGTGTTTCTCGCAAATTTCCAGAGTCTAATTCCAAGTGGAGAGTGAATCTGTGCTTTTCTTTGCTGTCCCTTCACAAGAATGAACTTTTTTGAACCGAACAATAATTGGTAATGATAAATAGGTTCTCTACAATAATATCAAGCACAAAAACAGAGGGTTGGAAAAGGACTGGCACTCCAGGCTAAAGAGGGTCTTCACCAACAAGTGGTGTTGCTATCTCTTTGGTGGAAGTCCACTCTGAACTTATAAACCTAAATCAAAGGGCAGCAAAGGAGATCTACTGTGAGCATCTTGAGCGCGTTTAGCAAGAGCTAGAAGAAAAATGAGGATTTTAGGTTTCAAAAAGAAAAGTGTCCTTACATCAGGACTACACTTATTTGATTATCTTAATTTTGAAAAATAAAAGTCGAGACCTTACTACTAGGCCACCACAGCTTCTTTACCGGGACCAAATTTGGTACAAAGATGAGTGAGCACAAAAGGAGCTAATGCCATAAAAATTATTTTAAAATTCAAATTAGATTTTTAATTATTTAATTTTAAGTGGTAAATTCGGTCATTTTCCCCAATTTTCTTTTTTTTTCTTATTATTAATCATTCACATCCATTGTCCTAGCATTAAAAAAATTTTTTTTTAAATAAAAGGTTTTATTTTTCTTTTCCAAACAATTCACTTGGCGAGCTTCCGTGTTATAATTTATAAATGAAAAAAATCATTTTCTTGCATTTTTTCTTTGTTTCATGGTGCTTTATTTTGCAATGTATATTTTTATTGACATTTTGTTTGTCCTAAAGGTTTTTTAAAGTTTAAATTTTTAATCGGAAATGGTGGGAAAATTCTGTACATATACATTTTGTTCAAAATAAATGATCATTTCCAAACTTCTCGGGATTTTCTTTCAAAAATTACGGTTATACGATAATAAAAAGGCTAGATTTGAAAGGATATTTACATTTGTTGGGGAAGTTATTGCAATGGAGGGAGGCATATGAAAGAGTGTGGATCTCGAGCAACGCAGGGTTACCCACTAGTATTTACTAAATCGAAAGAAATCAAACAGAAAATATTACTAGTTTTGATAAATTAAGCATACAAACAGAATATCAGTACTGTACTATTAATGATTATTTTTCTCATAATAAAATGCAGATGCACATTAAGAATCATACTTAGCAATTATATTTTAAAGCATAATAAACTTTAATCTATAGGTCAACATTACAGAGAATACTGTAAGTCTTAAAGAGAAAAATTAATGTAATGCAAGGATAAATCTCATGCATAATAATCTCGAGAAACTGTCCACCTGTTTTTGGTCGGAATGCAGTTCAGGTTCCGCAGCATGGCAACAAATTTTTTTTCTGAGCACCATACTGTTGATATGGCAATCTGAACAAAGAAACCGAATGGATTGTTAATGCCATAACTTGGCCGATTTTTGACAAAGTAGTTAGTGCTCTTTGTTATCGAATTTGTATGGTTGCAACAGTGAAGCCTAGTAGCATCTAGCTAGCCACATTCTCAGTCTCATTCACAGGGAAGCTCTAAGATGCTTTTTGCATTAAAAATGTCTACCAGATTCCACAGGCACTCACAGCGCAACATAGCTTTCATTTGCGCAATTCAAAATCGAAGATATAAAACTTGAAATGTGTTAGCAAACTAGTTTCTCACTCTTGTAGCTAAGAAAACTAAAGTTATAAAAAAAAACAATCCCCAGATGCCATAGGCATTGTGTGTACAATTCCCACTCCAAAACTAGGCATTAACCTTTACTCATGATATCGTGAAAGAAGAATATCAACTTCGGGATTTTTGAAATTGTGCAGAACAGTGCAGCAGCATATTTTCACATCTGTTTTTCATTTCACCATCTTCACATGCAACTATGTGCAGATTGTATTTCCCTAATAATGGTAAGAAGTTTCACTTCAGGTGTATGTACACACTTGAACAAATAGATGAAATTTTACTTTTGTCTAGATTTATACAAAGCTACTACAAAAAAGTGAATAAAACCCATTTTCTTAATGACTTAAAAATGAATAAAAGCCTGAGCTCCTCTGTCCATTATCTAATGTATATTAAAGACTACTTTAAAAATACTACATACCTGCTTGAGCTATGCACAAAACATCTGCAATTTCATCCAAGTATACAATGCTTTCAAATAATTCTGCATTTTGTACACCATCAATATTTCCTTCCTTGATCTGAAAATTAATTTTTTTAAAGTAGTTTCAGCTGGTTATGAACTATGTTTAAATCCTTTGTTTTTATAAACTAATATTTTTTGTTAAACTTTTATCTTAATATATAAAAGTAAAAATAAACTGAGAAAAGAAAATTACTAACACAAAGAATAAATTTTACATTATACCATTAACACCAAAAAATGTTGGCAATGCTGTTTGAAGAACTAACATATTTTTGATATTTTAATAATTCTGTTAGTACAGTCTAACAATCTGTAATGAATTTTATGCAAGCCAGAAAAGTTGAAAGGCTGCTGTGTAACTAAAATATACTGATCTTATTCAAATCAGCCTCAACCCCTTCAAGTTCACTGCAACTTTTGTTTTGAAAATTACTAAATTTATTTCAAAAATGAGTATTAGACATGTAGCTGATCATAAATATGTAAAGGAAAAAAATTTAGTATTTTTTATTTTCAAGAAATTTGTGGTTTCACAGTGAAACCAATGAACGGTAATGGGCTACTTTTCCTCTAAATAAGTTATCATCGAAATAAAATTTAAATTATGCATTTAATTTATAAGTACACATGAGTATTCAGGATATTCAACCTTCATAAAATTCAATACTACTTTCTAAGATTTAATTTTAAAAAATATCAATTTGTGCAAGAACCCTTCTCATTTTGTTTCTCTTAGGGATCAAAAGCAATTTAGCTCTTGTAATGTCGATATCTTTGTGAATACTAACAATATTGAAGTGGAATTTTTATATAAGTTGGTCTATATATCGGGCTCTTTTTTTTTAAGTTACGAAAGAAAAATTACGCTACATTTCACCCATGCGCAGTAAAAAAAATGCTCAATGTGTGGTTTCACTGTGAAACCAATGAACACAAAAGGGTTAAAAGATACATTATTATTCTTTCTTACTGTCTTTTTATGATTCTGAATGACCCAGCAAGTGCACCATTATTGGATGTTTCACTGGCTGGAACAACTCTGAAGCAGCCCAGTCGAATTGGAAATCACTGATTAGTTAGTCATAAAGCAGTTGTATCTACTAAAATTGGTCTGTTTATTTATTCTAAATTTTAACTCTGAAAAAAAAATAATAAAAATATATAAAACTTGCTAACTTTTTAATTTAGTTCACGATCTGAATTTTTAACTAGATCTGGGGGCATTTGACCATTAATTACATATTTAGAGGTCATAAGTTTTCATATGAAATTAAAATTACTGAAATCTGTACAGTGATTGGGGCCTGGGAAGGGGGACTGTCTGAAGATTTTTCCCAGAGAAAATGTACAGTGGAGAAGTATTTTTTCAATTTCTCATGAAAATGGAGGATGGTGGGAGGCAGGCGACCATTGATAACATATCCAGACATCATAAGCTTCCACATGAAACAAGAATTATCAAAATCGGTCCAGTGGTTGGAGCAGGGCAAATGACTATCTGGTTTTGCCAAATTATTTTAAATATTGTTACAAAGCTATAAAGTCATTTCCCTGAGATCCTAATCTTGGCGACAAAAGGAATTTTCTAGAAGGACCTTGAACTTTCAACCTATTTCTACTGGCTTCAAGAACTTTCTGCAGATTACGTCACTTCCGACGTAATGAAGTCACTTCCTGTTGAAAAAGTATACAAGCAAGCTCTGAAGCCAAGAAGAGTTAGTTAGATTTTGGTTTTTAACAAGAAGCCTTTGAGCGCTGTGTTGAGATTTAATGGTAATCTCTGTTGTGAATTCTTACAAGTGCTGTTTTATACTTGTGCTACGTTTCTTTGCTTAGAATACAGTAAAATAAAGAGATTTATTTTTTAAATCCTGCTTATCGGATTGCATTCACGTACACCCACAAGTTGATTTTGTCACATTTGGTGTCAGAAGTGGGATTTTTTTTTATTTTCCTGTGAATGCCGGAGACCGGACCTTTGACCAGATCTATGGATAAACAGTTTGAAAAGCTGTTTGCCATGATGGCAGAGAGGAAGGCTGGACAAGAAGAGATGAGGGTTGCACAAGCCGGATTGGAACAGAAAATGGAAGAGATGTCATCCGTACAGGAAGAAATGCGATCCAGACAAGAGAGAATGGAAAGAGATTTTAAGTGTTAAAATAATCCTTTCCTCCCTCCAAATCAAATTCATGGCCATAAAATTACAGAACAGTGATAAAAATAAAGAGAGGCAACGTTGTACAATGAATCTTCCAAACTATCTTGTGAGGGCTTCGGTACCTCTCCCCCTCACCCGCTTTTAGCCAAAACTGTTCCTATATATTTTTATTATTTGGGGTGTTTGGGTGAGGAAAAAGGGGGGGGGGCTGAAAGCTGGAATATGTAGAAAATAAATGAAAAAATTGTGAAAATACCTCAGAAAAACCTGATAATTTTTTATTGATTTTTTTTAATTTAAAGGGGAAAATCACCCCAAATCTCCCCCTTTGCTACAAATGTTCATATTTTAGAACTTTTCACCTCTGTAGCCCCTCAGAAGACATTTAATGGTTAAAATAATGCTTCCCCCCCTCCAAATTAAATTCATGGGCATAAAATTACGAAACAATGTTACAAATGGGGGGGGGGG
>BGPR01007386.1:51338-71580 GCA_013235015.1 Araneus ventricosus | reverse complement strand
ATCGTTAATGATGAAAATACTCGAATTTTCTCTCAGCAATTCAGCGACAGCGATTATCAACGTGATTTAAAATTTAAATGCTTATTTCCTGCAAATATATTAATAATAGTTTTTTAAAACAAAAAAGCTATTCAGTTACTATTTTTGCTATCAAATGAAATGATATTAAAAAGTTAATCAGTTAGAGAGGAACACTCTAAACTAGAGCGGAACATAATGTTCTAAAAAGTGCTTTGGACTGATTTCTCGTATTGTACGAAAATGAGCTTTGGAAACTACTTAAGCGATCGGCATCAAAACGGAAATATTCTAAACAAAGGTATTTAATATAAGTTTTGTTATCATCTATTCTGTTTAAAACATTTAATTAGCAGTTAAGTAATCGTTTATCTTTAATATAGCAAATATTGGATATTATGTTGTTCAAGAGATTTTATATTATATTTATTATTCCGTGATATATATATGTAATAATCTCACTTAATTTTATTTCAAATTCTAATATTATATATTTTAAAATCTTAATGTGTTCCAAACTCACTTTTCTAAAATTCCAGTTTCGTTCTATTTCCCGCGCTGGAGGTATATTAAATCTCTCATTTTGGCATATTTATTACTAAAAGAATATTTAATCGCTTTCACGCGCACACATAATAAGCGAATTCTTTTGCAGACTTTTCCCTAAAAACTTACGTAATTTACTAAAAATCGCTATTGTTCCCTTCACTTTGATCACGTGTCTATCTGTTAAATCCCTACCTGAGAAAAAGCAGGGATCTTCTGTTCTCTTTTGGCTTAAAAACTTCAACTGAGATGTACGTACATTCCGTCACTCTCCCATAATAAAATGTAATTTAGAATATAGCTCGGCCTGTTTTTTATTTAACGACTACAACAACGAATACATTATATATATGTATGAAGGATGCAATATATATATAATTCAATTAAGATTTGTGCGATGAAGACAATTACGCAAAAAAAGTTATTTTTGTTATTGTTCATTCAAAATTATAATTTATTTTTTAGAAATTTCTCAAAGATATTTGATTTTGTTTTTAGCTAGATGAAGTAAGTGAAAAACCAACATTGAGACGAATGTGTATTTCATAATTACAAATAAAATTATTCTTAAGTGTTAGGTTGCATAAACATTTTCCACAGATTCAAACTAGAGTTGTTTTTATTTAACTGTATAAAAGTTTACAAGCTATAGACGAAATTATCTCCTTTCTTGCATAGAGAACATATGAGAAAGATCACTGCATTTTATTAAAATTTTTGATTGGACTCTCTAAATTTTGATTCTTTCGTAATGTGCGACTCTTTAACAACGTTTCTACAAAAAAAATCAAGCTTCGAAAATGTTTTTTATAGCTAAAAGAGCTCCCAAACAATTTTTTATTCCATTGCGTAACATTGGGAGGAAGAAGCGTGCTCCCAATGCTACGTCATCAATTCATCCGCTCTCAGTGAACCTAACCTTACTATTCTCAAGTAACCTTGGTAATACCGTCTTTAACGATGGGCGCAGAAGAGAAACACTACCATTATAGCATCCACCTAGGGAGCAAGACCCCGTTTACTTATCTGGCTGCTTCTCATCCACGTACTCGTGGTACCCCCTTCCCGGGTGGAAGTAAGTATAAGAAGTAATTATATATATGTAATAATCTCACTTGATTTTATTTCAAATTCTAATATTATATATTTTAAAGTCTTAATGTATACCAAAATCACTTTTCTTAAACTCCAGTTTCGTTCTTTTCCCGCTCTGGAGGTATATTAAGTCTCGCGTTTTGACATATTTATTGCTAAAAGAATATTCTAATTGCTTCCACGCGCGAACATAAATCGCGAATTCTTTTCCAGACTTTTCCCTAAAATATTTACGTAATATAGTAAAAATATCTATTATTCCCTTCACTTTGATCACGTGTCGATATGTTAAATCCCTACCTGAGAAAAAGCAGGGATTTTCTGCTCACTTTTGACATGAAAACTTAAAGCATGATGTACGTACATTCCGTCACTCTCCGATAATAAAAAGAAATTAGTTAATAACTCGACCTGTTTAATCATTTAACGACTACAATAACGAATACATTTCAATAGTCGGCAGGATGGTCTGCAAGGAGAAAAATTCTTAAGAAAAAAATTTAAGATGTAAGAATTAAAAACGAAACAACGTAATGGAGAGTGACGGGGAATAACAAAAAATGACTGACCAAAATAGCTGCAAATTTATCGGAACTTCTAATAGTGCCTCCTGAAAAATCAACACCAGACTCTGTACTTTTCCTGATGTCCTGAAATCCAGCTGCCAGCAATGAAATTCCGTAATGCAAAGTCAAATCCTCCTCCACATCTGTAGACGAATATGCCAAATTTATCGCCTGTCTAGAGTTAAAGCGAAGCCTGAGCAAAACGAATGTTCGATGGCCAGCGTTCGGGAAAAAAGTGTTTGTGCGTCAAAAATTCATCGAAAAAAAATTATCCCTTCCACAAAAAGCATTTCATCTTCAATCAGTGTGCTCTCGGCTACAGATAATATCAAGGAAAGTTTTGTGTACAAGTGTATCTTCTTCAAATGGACAAAATTTTGCGCAATAAGTGATAAAAAATAATGTTCTAATTTCGCCAAGATCTGCATAAATTCAGTTTCCCTGTGTTATTGGTTTCAAAAAACTGCATCTGATTCAAATAAAATCTACAAACCTGTTCTAAAATTCCTCGACGTGGTGCACCAAAAAATATAACTTTTAATCGCTAATTGTTTAATTATTTACTTTTGATTATTAATTGATTTTAAGTTTTTATTTGAAAAAAAATTTATTTAGTGTTGTTATGTATTGCTTTATATTTCGTGATTGATATGAAATTACATTTGAAAAAAATTTAACGTGGTTTTGATTTGAAACTAATGTTGCAGTGTCCATATTAAATTTTGAAATAAGGTATTCATGTTGAATATAAGATATTTTACAAAGAAATATTGATTTTAAAAGTTAGATTTTATTGTTTTTAGTCATATGTTTCATATGATATAATAATTTTTGACATTAATTTAAAAAGTGAAATTATTCTTGTTTTGGTTTTGAAATTTATTTTGTTGATATCAATGCTATAATAAATGTGGAGCTATAAGAGGTTTTATTAAGAATAAGAAATGTTCGCTTAAAAATTTTGAGTATTACTTCGCAAAGTTTAACTTGCAAATTTGATTTATTCATAGATTTGATTTATTTATACATAGTTTGTTTTTGTGCATCTCTTATATTTTGAAATGAAATCCCATACTAATCTGAAAATAACATTTTTCGATTATGGTTATAATAGGAAATGCTACTTTAAAAAAATGGCCTTAAATGTTTATAAAGTAAACTTAGTTTAAAATACTCTAAATTTTATAATTCAAATAAATTTTAATTGCTTCATAAATTTTGTTTAAAATTAGGTTTAAATGTGTTGTTTGAGTATGGCAAATAATTTATATTACGTGACTTAAAAGAAAAGTAAACAAAACAAATTTTACTATACTCAGAAAAATAAATAATGAACAAAAAATTAATAATAACAACGCCAACTCCCTCCATTATGAGGCCTCGGGAGATCAATTTCTGTACTCTTTCGACTGCTATAACAGATTGAGAGTGTAGTTAGGTTATTAAAAAATAAAAAGAAACAATATTCTCAGGAGATATTGAGATGTGGATTAGCACAGAGTTTGACCATCAAATTCAAAAATGCTCATCTCTGCAGGCTATAATGTCCCATCGTAACTTTCTTCCTAAACAGAAAATTCTTCACTTTATATAAAAAATAAATTAAGTCATAATTTTTAACTGCCATACTACCACACGACACTTAAAAACATTTAAATTTCCTGATTTCTGAAAAAGAAAAAAAAAATTTAAACAATTTATATTTTAGAATTATGTATCGATGTTTTTATTTGTTTACATTTAGAGTTTACAGGTATCAAGAATCTTCAAGAATTTTTACAGGAAGTACAAGAGTTTACATTTGTTCATATTAATGTTGTTATAAAGTACATTTGAAATTATTTTCATGTTTATGATAAAGTGAAGGGAAAAATTTTATAAGAATTCTATTTTAAATTTTAATTTCTTATTTGGGCATCCCTGTAAGATACGGGTGTGTGTCAAGGGCCCTGGTGCACACACGCGTCTTGCGGAGGGGGAAAATTGTAATAATCTCAATTTTATTTCAAATTCTAATATTATATATTTTAAAGTCTTAATGTATCCCAAAATCACTTTTCTTAAACTCCAGTTTCGTTCTTTTCCCGCTCTGGAGGTATATTAAATCTCGCGTTTTGACATATTTATTGCTAAAAGAATATTCTAATTGCTTCCACGCGCCAACATAAATCGCGAATTCTTTTCCAGACTTTTCCCTAAAATACTTACGTAATATAGTAAAAATATCTATTATTCCCTTCACTTTGATCACGTGTCTATATGTTAAAACCCTACTTGAGAAAAAGCAGGGATTTTCTGCTCACTTTCGGCATGAAAACTTAAAGCATGATGTACGTACATTCCGTCACTTTCCGATAATAAAAAGAAATTAGTTAATAACTCGGCCTGTTTAATCATTTAACGACTACAATAACGAATACATTTCATATATACGTATATACAATAATAATTTTATTGGTGTAGTCGTTAAGTAATGAACAGGCTAAGTAAATAATTATTTTTCATTCATTATCAATATATGGGAGAGTGGCGGAATATACGTACATTTCGTATGAAAGTTTCAAGTCAAAAGAGATCGAAAAATCCCTGCCTTCTCTCAGATAGGAGATTAACATATAGACAAGTGATCAAAGTGAAAGGAATATTAGCTATTTTTATCAAATTACGTAAGTGTTTTACGGAAAAGCTGGCTCTAACGTGACGTTTCTGTAGACACGTGGAAGCGATTAAAGTATTCTTTTAATAATAAATGTGCCAAAATGCGTGATTTAATATACCTGCAGCGCGAGGAATAACACGGAACTGAAGTTTAAGAAAAGTGATTTTAGAGTACATCAGTATTGTAGTAAGATTTTAAAATATATAATATTATAATTAAAGTAAAATTAAGTGAGATTATTATATATATATATAAGATCATGCTGTATCGATGATGAGGTGTAGTCCATATTGGTCATGGAAGAGACAATATTTGGCCTAATCTTCTTTTGTTCTATCATGGAGGCTATTAGGTTACTTCTTCATGGGTAAAGGATTCAGTTTTTACGCAGCTCCATGACCAGTAATCCAGAGTTAACGCGCTAGGAATGAGCAGAACGCTTAAGTACCCAGAGAAGGGAACGACTCGTGACTCGAAAAGAAAGTTGTAGTGCGCTTATTACGATAGAAGTAGAAATAATTAAAATGAGGTGTCGTTAAAAGTGATTTAAGAAAGTTAAAAAATTAAAATGCCATATATATATATATATATATATGATATTTTAATTTTTTAATTTTAAATTCTAATATTATATATTTTAAAGTCTTAATGTATTCCAAAATCACTTTTCTTAAACTCCAGTTTCGTTTCATTTCCCGCGCTGGTGGTATATTAAATCTCTCGTTTTGGCATATTTATTTCTAAAAGAATATTTTAATCGCTTTCACGTGCCAACCGAAAATCATGACGCATCTCCTTGGCGCTAGACTTTTTCCCTGAAACGCTTATGTAATTTATTAAAAATAGCCAATATTCCCTTCACTTTGATCACGTGTTATATTGTTACTCCCTTATCTGAGAGAATCGGGGATTTTATGTACAACTAAGATGTTGATATGTCCACTACTCTTATTTATATATATATAAGAGGCAAAACATAATAGAAAAACAATAAAATAAAATAAACATTCATATCAAATTCGAAAAGATATGAGAAAACGAATTGAAAGTATATCCGAGTAAAGATAAAAATGCGAATAGTAACAGATGGAAAAATATATATTAATTTATATTTACCAATTCACAATAACTTCATCCCCTGAAGAAACGTTATTGTGCTTTTATTGCGTTTTTCATTTTACGTTTTATACTCTTTCATTTTACTATTTATACTCTCTGTCTCTCTCTATATATATAACGTTATTCTGTTATGTAAGTGTAGAGGCAATCGAAGAAGATTGCAGTCGTTAAAGTCCAAAACATTTTATTACATTTCGAAAATATGCAAAATTTAATTAGTTATAGAGTACTCAGTAATAGATTAAACTTTTAAAAGATTATGGGAATATTAAAGCCATGGCCAGGAGTAATGAATTACGCCTAAAACGGCGTGACTTGCTTAGAGCGTTAAGTGATTACGAAAGAGAAAATTACGCAGACGCGGAGAGTTTTTATAATACCAACCAGCGGGAGTGTTCTCCCCTAAACTTTCTCGTATACTTCCCTCAAAAGGCGCCGTTTTTCCTTCCCCCGCGTGGCTAAAAAAATTCGAACCTACTGTTATCCAGAATCCAATGACTATCAGAAGGTTTTTCATTATAGTGATTGAAAAATATCTAGGTAAAGAATTCAAGAAATGCGTATCGATTAAAACGCATCTATCGCACACTGCTAGGTTTTACTCTTGCCGTCTCAAGGACAAACTGACGTAATTCGCTCTTTTCGCGAGCACAGACGATAGCTTCCGTACGCATGCGCGTGAAGATAGCGGATTGGTTTCAATGGTAAATTCTACAGGCCGACAGACAGTCAACCCTTTGACGGATTTGACCCAAAATTTTATACGGACCTACATTCATGACGATAAAACTGTGTACCAAATTTTATCCATCTAGCTATTCAAGTGTTTGAGTTATAGTGTTCACATGACTTCGGACATACAGACAGATAGACTTCCCGTTGACGGATTTTGTCCAAAATTTGATAGAAACCTACAAATTATGTAAGACCACATACCAAATTTCATCCCCGTAGCTCGCATAGTTTTCGAGTTATCGTGTTCACAGACACACAGACAGACATAATTCCAAAATTGTGGACTCAGGGAGGTCTAAAACGTGGAGATTCGTCAAAATCTCGAGTTCGAATTTTTTGACGATTACAATACTTTCTCTTTGTATACTTCGGATACGAGAAAGTAAAAAGGGAAAAGTACCGAAGTTGAGGCTCGCGAAATATTGGGACTCGTGCGAGTCTAGTTACAGTAGAAGTGTTTTTATCATAGGATTGAAGTAGAAATAATTCGTTCGTAATTAAAAAATAACTTTCACTAAAAAGGATTTATTTTAAACATGGGAAAATTTCTAAGTCATTACATATATATCAAAAATATAGACGGCAAAACAAAATCATAAAAGCGTGAGGCGCTTATAATAATATTATAAAAGGTCAAGCCGCAATGAATATAATTAGAAATGTAATTCCTTAGCATTCTTGAAAAGTTAAAATACATTATAAATGTTATTAAAGTTCCAATTTCCTTCCTCCTTGAAAATCCGCGTCTTTCTCCTAGCACGTCCTTCCCTAGTTTCCTTCCCGCGTCCTTTCCTAGTTTGAAGCAGCTGAAATGAAATTAAAATTTAATTTTTCTTAGCGTCTCACGCTTTTATAATGATGTCGCGTGGATTCTCCTTGAAAAGGCCTGAAACCACTCCAATCAACCTGCGTTAGCACAAGGTGCTAGAAACATCTTGAGACAGTACACTTAATATAGTATTCGTTAGTTTTATTAAGGTTCCGTTTGGAAGCAACAAGAGGGCTATTGTGAGACGGACCTCGTAACTTTGAGTCGCGGTCAGATGCCGACGCCTGAGCTGGCACCCCGTTCCAAGCTTCCGCGTCACGCCAGCGGGAGGACGTCTGGCCCCCTACGTATAATTTGGCGTCCAATAGGCCCAATACACGACGCATCTTCACAGGAATCGGGTTTCGAACCCTCCACACCTTCTCCACCGCGGCTTCTAATATGGCATTCTAAACTGAAATTAGTACATTTTGAACTAATAATTTTTCTACTAAGCACTTTAAAGAAGCAACCAGACAGATAAAAGAAATCTATCCATATTGTGAACCTCATGACATTGCATTATTCCAAATGCATTACTCCAAATCTCAAAGTCTCCATTCATGATTTTTCCGGAAATAAAGACCATATTGCACTGGGCGCTACATTTTCTTTTCTCTCCAAGTGGTGTTTTATGTTCAGTGTTTATAGTTATTCAATGCTTCTTTTCGAATGCATGACTTCTTTTTTATTAATTATTATTTTGAACACTGGAGGCGATTGAGTGGAAAAAAGGAGGGGCAAAAAATTTCTAGACATCTAAAAGACCCGGGAGTATAGGGGTTAGATAATAAAATTTAAAAATTTAGTTAACACTGTTCCTTTTTTATAATTCCTAGTTTGAGGAAATGAAATCAAAATTTAATTTTTCCATAAAGTAAGGGGGCGACTGCCCCTATTCGTCGCCACTGTTTTTGAATGGGTTAATCATTCAAAATCATTGATACTTTACAAGACAAAAGTTGAAATCCATTGTCCGATGAAACTGAATGAACTTTGACCAAATTCTGTTATCTTGAATATGTATATTTTGTCAAAAAATAACTTTCGACCTTAAAAAAGAGAGACTTTTTTTGCTTAATACTAGCGTGTAATGAAATGAAAAATATTTTAAAACTTCAGAAATTTGAAAAATTCCAAATAATAGGTATTTTTCAATATTTGCAGTAGGGATGGGAAAAACCTACCGGTTTTAAACGAAATCGGATTTTTTTTTGTTTTGGTTAACCGGTTTTTTCGTCCCGCTTATAACCGTTTATTTTTTTCAAACCCAATAACCGGATCTGAATATGGGCTCGATGTTAGGTTCGATTAGACTAAAATGTACCAAGTTATGAAGCTTTGAATTTCATCACCTTAGGCCAATCAACAACAACTGTTTCCTCGAGGCGTCTTTTGGTTGGCGAATTAATAAAAGAGTCTTAATGAACGTATAAATATTGGTCAATGGATTGATTTCCTGTGAAAACAATATTAATTTAAGAAATTTCTTTTGCGAAATTTTTTTAAAAAACAATATTAATAATAACAAATTTTGTCTACAAACGGCGTTTATTTTTTCATAAAAAAACCGAAATCCGGTTATTTTGAGCGGAGGTAAAAAAAACTGAATACCGAAAACCGGTTATTTTCGTAATAACTGCCATCCCTAATTTGCAGTTTCTTTCATGAATCTGTCAACTCTTTCTCGCATACAAAGAGAAAGTATTGTAACTCGAGATTTTGACGAATCTCCACGTTTTAGACTTCCCCGAGTCCGAAAAACACAATTTTGGAATTATGTCTGTGTGTGTATCTTGACTTGAATTTGTGGTACGGGATTTGAAGCAACAAAGGCTACTTCCAATTAGATGCAATACTAATCATTCCAAGAAAATTGAGCAGGTAGTTTCATAGCAAAGATTAAACCAGTACTTGACAGTATGAAATCAATCCCAGCGGTAATTCAGAACACGTCGAAATGGAGAGTAAACAATAAAACCAATAAAAGTATATTTTATGTTAAGAAAAGTATGCTAGAAAGATGAAATTTGGTATGTATTCTTTACACCAAGTGTGGAGATTTCTAACACATTTGGGACGAAACTGTCTTCTGCCTGCCCGTGCACGTGCATGTGAACGCGATAACTCAAAACAGCAACGATTTAGATGAAATAAATTCGATATATCGTTTTATTTCCAGAATTGTATATATGTATCAAATTTCAGAGCTGCCGAATATTTGACTGTCTGTCTCTTCTGGATATGTGAAAGCCGTAAATTAAAAACTGTGTAAATTAAATTTGATATCTGATCTTGACATCAAAATTGGAGATCTGTATCAAATTTTGCATGATTGTAAGTTCTCAGCTTCGAGGCCAAGCTCGAAACTACTGAGTGTGGTGGGCCTGGTGCACGTTAGATCTGACGTCGTGGGTCCTACTGGTGAGGTGCGGAAGTTTGGAGAAGGGGCTGCCAGCTCAGGTGTCGCATCTGACAGCGGTGGAAAATTACGACATCCGTCCCAAAATAACCTTCGTGTTGCTTCAAAATGGGACGTTAATATAATTCAACTAAACTAAAACTAAACCATGTGTACCTCTCTTTACTGTAGTACGAAACTTAACAAAAAACGTGCCATATTGTGTATGTATACGAGAATGTCAAGGAGAAAAGACCCCTTCTGTTTTCTTTAGCGGAAAGTTATTTTCAAACAGCTGCTTATCTCCATACCGATCGTAATTTTAAATGAACCCGTCCCTATACCGTAGTAAAGTGCAAGAAATGAAGTCACAGACCCAATGAGTCATTTATTAAGTGGGTGTCGACAACATTTGTCTACCAGACAATTTTTTCAATCAGAATTCCTATTTATTTCTATTTCAGGAATGCATTGGGCCATAAATATTGTTATAAAAAATCGGAATTCCAAAAGCATCGCGTATTGCTTTATTACAAACTATGAAAGCTATGGTTTTAAAAATATCGAACATACAAGATGATTACATCTCATCTTATTGGTAATATGCTCAGAAATAGTTGATTGTAGTAAAAAAACTGGTGCATTCAGTGTTTCATACAAAAGCTGTCACAACAATGCATCAAAACTCTTACATCATATAACAGCGATAAAACTGTTTGGACACATTGAACTACGCAAAGTTTATCTCCTTTCCAAACAAGCGGGGAAATTTTATACTGATGGATGCATCCTTGGGAATTTTTTTTACCTCCCATATGGATTTTTCTCATATTTTCTTCTTCAGAAGCAGACCTAAACAAATTTTTGTCAGTCCTTTGTTGAAACCTAAGTCCACCTGAATATAAATGTTATTTCATTTAAAACACAATGATAATTTTGAATCGCAAATGATAATTTTGAAAAAGTATTCAGCAATCACAAATACATGAATGAAATTTTTGTCAGTCCTTTGTTGAAACCTAAGTCCACCTGGATAGGAAATGTTATTTCATTTAAAAAACACAATAAAATGGTACGGAATCCGCAAAATGATAATTTTTGAAAAAGTATTCAGCAATCACAAATACATGAATGAAATTTTTGTCAGTCCTTTGTTGAAACCTAAGTCCACCTGGATAGAAATGTTATTTCATTTAAAACACAATGATATTTTGAATCGCAAATAGTAATTTGAAAAAGTATTCTAGCAATCACAAATACATGAATGAAATTTTGTCAGTCCTTTGTTGAAACCTAAGTCACCTGGATAGAAATTTCATTTCATTTAAAACACAAGTGAATCGCAAATGTTAATTTTGAAAAAGCATTTAGCAATTATATATGCACATAAAGCATATATAAAAATTAATCGTTTAAAATAAGTTAATTTTGTTGTTATAATCCATCTACGGACAACAATGTCAATGAATATAGCTACTAGTCTGTATAACAGCCATTCGATGTAACGTTCGTGTATTCATAAGCTTAGGAATGTTGTTATAAAATAGCACTGCGATTTATTTTCGAAAGCTTAGTGCATTAAATCTTCTACGATTTCATTTTCTACACACTTTTATTTAATTTGACTTGTTTCATGCTTGTAAAAATGGAATTTGGCAATCGAGTTTTACTCGCTTCCTTATGAGTTAGAAGTTCAAATTTTCTAGACTTGTTTCTTCTCGATGACAATACATTGTTTTAATAATTTCTGAACAAGAATATTTAATCGATTCATTTAATTAAATTTTCATTCCATACCAGTGGCGTCACCTAATGATGAATTTGAGAAAAAAATTTATTTCAAGATTTCCTAATAATAATTAATTACAAATTTAAGACTAAAAAGTAGAAACTAATGTAAATAAAAAATCTACTTTTTAATTCACTGAATAAAAATGTTTTTTAAACTGTTTTTACTAATTTTATTATCATTCCAATTTTTATTTTTCGCAATTTAAGGTGTTTCAGACAATCAAAGATACAAGAGAAGAACATTTAAAAAGAAAATTCCTTACACTTTCATTTTACAAAAAATTTACATTTTAAATTTTAGTAGTTTTCATAAATATTCGTAAAAGTCAGCTAAGATTAAACAAAGCACATTATGGGAATTTTATAAGCATTAATGAACCGAAAATTTCTGAGTGTTAAAATAGTATAAATATTTTTTGTCAGAATTTCTTCAGTTGGTATTTTTGAAAAATCATAATATTTCCTACAATCATTCGATAAATAATAATTAGAAAATTATGTCAAAGTTTAAAGAAACGTCTACAAAATATGCTTTGGCTCTTTCCGACCAACCTTGTACCAGATTTTTTTGTTCTGGTTATACAGCTCTTAGTTAACTTGTTCATGATTTCGTTGATGAAAGATTGTTTAACTCTTTAAAGGACCATTTTTTAATTTCTCGTATACGAAGTATACAAAGAGAAAGTATTGTAATCGTCAAAAAATTCGAACTCGAGATTTTGACCAATCTCCACGTTTTAGACCTCCCTGTTTCCGAAAAACACAATTTTGGAATTATGTCTGTCTGTGTGTCTGTGAACACGATAACTCGAAAACTATTAGAGCTACGGGGATGAAATTTGGTATGTGGTCTTTAAACATAATTTGTAGGTTTCTATCAAATTTTGGACAAAATCCGTCAACGGGAAGTCTGTCTGTCTGTATGTTCGAGGTCATGCGAACGTTATAACTCAAAAACTTGAAAAGCCAGATGGATAAAATTTTATACACAGTTTTATCGTCATGAATGTAGGTCCGTATAAAATTTTGGGCTAAATCCGCCAAAGGGTTGACTGTCTGTTGGTCCGTATAATTTACTTTTGAAGAGAATCCGTTATCTCCACACGCATGCGTACTGGTTACCTCTGTTCCCGTAATACGGTCATCTTGGCTCACTGCCAAATTCTTTTTGCATAAAAGTGAATTAATTATGGAGTGTTTTCTTTTAATTTTTCTTTCACGCTGAAACATTTTCAAGAGTTGCATATTTGATTGCGATTAGTTTTATTTTGTATATTTCGTAATGCATTTTTTTCTGAGTCTGTCAGAACGAGAGTAGTTGTTAAAAGTAAAGTTATAAAGTAACAAACCAAAATTAGTGTCAATTGATTCATCAGTTCTGTTTTTCATGCTTTTTTAATTTCTTAAGCACTCTGCCAATGTGCATGATATTTTCAACTACAACTATCGGTAGTAAATTTGTAACAATCAGATCGGAGATATTGCTGCCAAGCTAAAAGGCTGCTTAGATGTGTGCAAATCTTTTAGTAACTTACATTAGATAATTGAAATTTGGTATGTGGTCTTCTAATTTATCCACGCGGTGGGAGGGGAAGCAGCACCTTTTTGGGAAAGTATACGAGAAAGTTTAGAGGAGGCCACTCCCGCTGGTTTCTAGTAGTGTTATAGTCAAATGGCTTTGGCATTGAGATTCATTTAAGAAAAGAAATTCATTTATCTTATTCGATGAACATTAATTTTTGTTAATTAATTTTGCTAATTAATAATTAATTATCAAGTCCAGACACTTCGTTATGATTTGACGAAAGACATTTGAACATCTTGGTTTTTGTACCATAGAAAAAATTAGCGAGAATGTATGCCAACCTTACCGAGGTAGCACACCATGTTGCAGTATATTGTACAATATTGTTCGATAATATATAATATTATATGATATTGTTCAATATTATACAATATTGCGAATATTGTTCAATATCGTGCAATATTGTACAATATCTTTGTGCTACTGGGGTAAAAAATGCATTTAAAAATTAATGAATTTGGTGGTAAGTATACTTACCACGGCCTTATAAAGGTTGAAAGAAATATCTCCAAGGTACACTTGGGCTCTTTCTGATGTACCTTTGTACCAGAACAGCTCCTAGTTTACTAGTTTACGATGGCATTGATTAAAGAAACATCTCCAAGGTATGCTTTGGCTCTCTCTGACGTTGACAGAATTTTTCATTCTAGCTATACAGCTCCTAGTTTACTAGTTCACGATTGCGGACAGCGTAAATATTTTTCACGTCAGTGCAATTGCTGTTTGGAAATATCCGTTGAAATATTGCGACTGAAACAGTGGGAATGTTCTCCCCTCAACTTATTCAATAATATGGTGCGTTTTAGGTGTAGCTTCATATAATGAGGAAAACTGGGTATGCTATTTGGAATGGTAACTCTTCCCTTTAACCTATTTGGTTCAAACTTTGTCACTAATCTATAATTTTGGTGACGAGACCACATATTAAAATTCATTGATTTAGTTTGTTGGATTTTTCTTATTCACGTACAAACGAATAGACAGATCGACAGACAGCCAATCTCTTGACGATTGATGATTTTGTCAAATATTTTATACATATTTACAATTCCGATGGCGAAAACATGTAGCAAATTTCATCTCTCTACCTTATTGCGTTTCTGAGGTATCGTGTTCGCGTGCGCATGAGCGGGGAGAGAGACAAACTTCCGTTTCTCAGAAATCTACAATTTTGGTATAAAGACCGCATACTAAATTTTTTTTAAAACCCACACAGGTTCGACCTAACAAAAGTAAATTAAGTAAACCAAAACACACACACACACATAAGGAAAAAAACCCAACCAAATACGCCACCAATCGATAGTACATTTAAAGAGAACCATAAATAAATTCAATTTTGTTGTGATTTCAATCACCAGATCTGGAACCAACATTAAAAGTATTCAAAATATTTCAAAAGAGGAGCCCCAAAGTGTATCCAAATGAGTAAAACGCAAGTACAAGCTCAACACAATACACCAGTGAAAATAAAGAGGCAATAAAAAATTTTTGTAAGGTATCATTAAAAATCTACAAAAGGGGCATTAAAAACAGACCCCGTGGTCCCTCTCCAGTCCAGAAAACAATAAAATCCTCAAAAGTCCACGTCAGTGAAACAACAATAAAAACACTAGAATAAAATGACCGAATTTTAAAAATAAGAAGGATAAAAAAAAGTTTACAACTGGGATTCCCCAAGATTGAATGCTCAACAAAACCCAGGGCATTTTTTATTACATTACTCTGCTAACACAAAACATTTTAATAAGTCCAAGATTAACCTATAAAAAATATAACCACATACTAAATTTCATCCTTCTAGCTCGTTGCGTTTTTTAAGTTCTGTTCGTCAGAGGTCCGTATATCGTAAGTAACAATTTTAGCATTTGGCAGGAAAGCCAAATGAGGTTCCAGAGCGCAATGTGCTGCAATGCAAATTTCATCCTTCTAGTTCGTTGCGTTTTTAAGTTATGTTCTTCAGAGGTAACATATCGTAAGTAACAATTTTAGCATTTGGCAGGAAAGCCAAATGAGGTTCCAGAGCGCAATGTGTTGCAATGCAAATTTCATCCTTCTAGTTCGTTGCGTTTTTAAGTTCGTCAGAGGTAACATATCGTAAGTAACAAATTTTAGCATTTGGCAGGAAAGCCAAAAGAGGTTCCAGAGGGCAATGTGTTGAATTGGCAATTTATTTTTTGAGAACGGTATCTTTTGTTTTTTTTAACCTACAGCAGCTACGAGTCTTATCCTCTATTTGTCCATCCGAAAATGCTATGGGAACAGTGCAAATATGATAAAAACATCTAAATTAGGAAAACTGGACTTAAGATAGTTTAAATCTGAGGTACAAAATTACCATGTTTACCAACAGACAATTCCATTTTTTTCTCTCGAAGAAGTTTGAAACACTGAGATACATCAAAGTCTCAAGGTCGAATTTCTTGACGATTAGAGTATTTTCTTTTTTATACCTTTTATACGAGAAAGTAATAAATCATATGCTTTTTATATTAATATACTTTGTAGAAATATCTATTCAGACATAAGATAGTTTAATTTTCAGGTACAGAGTTGTCAAGTTCACCAACAGACAATTCCCCCTTTTTTTTTTCTTCGGAGAGGTTTGAAACACGGAAATTCATCAACATTTTAGGATCGAATTTTTTGACGATTACTATATTTTCTTTGTCTATACTTCTTATACAAGAAAAAAAACCCATGTGCTTTTTATATTAAAATGATTCGGGGAAACATCTGTTCGGTATCTCTCTAATTCTTTCCAAGATCCGTAGATAAACACCATTTCTCCTCTTTAAAAACCAGCGGGAGTGGTCTCCCCTAAACTTTCTCTTATACTCCTAACACATGTGGAGAAAAAATGAGCTAAAAGGCAGTAAAACGAACAAGCGTCCCTAACGCAGTGGAGGAAAAAGCTTGGGAATCGGAAGCTTGGGGGGGGGGGGCCAAAGGCGGGGATAGAAGCGGAAAGGATTAGCGCAAGTGAATCGCGCAATTACGCAATAACGGCCTCGAGTCCTTGTGTGATAAGAAAAGACAAATAGGCGATTTGAACAACTTTTTTCGACCGATTGAAACGAAAATTGGGCACGGATCTACAATTAATGTTGACAAGCCTCGTACCAATTTTTATTTATCAAAGCCGTAGGGTTTACGAGTTATAATGTTTAGAAGTATGTGATTATACAGACACACAGACAGTCAACCCTTTGACGGATTTGGCCCAAAGTTTGATACGGACCTACATTCCTAATGATAAAACTGTGTACCAAATTTTATCCATCTAGCTATTTACGTTTTTGAGTTATAGTGTTCACATGAAAGCGGACAGACAGACTTCCCGTAGACGGATTTTGTTCAAAATTTGGTAGAAACCTACCAATTATCTGTCAAGATAACATACCAAATTTCATCCCTGTATCTCTAAAGGTTTTCGAGTTATCGTGTTCACAGACAGACATAATTCCAAAATTGCGTTTTTCGGACTCCGGAAGGTCTAAAACGTGGAAATTTGTCAAAATCTCGAGTTCGAATTTTTTGACGATTACAATACTTTCTCTCTGTATACTTTGTATACGAGAAAGTAAAAATACGAGAACGACTCATTATTTGGCAATGAAAATTCTTCACGTCTCCGGCATGCATCTCTATGTGACCAAAATGGCATCACGAATGTTAGGTGGAAAAACGAATCCCAAACTTTCTCAGATGCTGTCAAGATTTATCTTTTACGAACTCTTCTTCGCAATATTTTTTTATAGTTACGTCACTGCGCGATCGGCCGCGATTGGCTCAAATGTACACTCCTACTGGCTACTGATGTCGACGTTGAAGAATGGACGACCTATAAATATAGAGCGACGCGCGGCGTTCAATTAGAGCAGATTTGAAGGCGAATCTTTAGGCAAACATGAACCAGGAAAAAATTGGAGGTCTTAATTCTATACAGTGGACTGATGAGAAATATAATTTTAAGGTAAAACATTTATTATCCTCAAATTTTTGTTTGTGCTCTACTTATCAATTAAGGACACGATTGTAGAGAAATTTATTTAAAGTTACAGTTGATTTCAATTGCTGTTATCTAAAAATATAATTGTTGTTTAATCAATCCTATAATGTTCGTAAGAAGTGGAGAAACACTGTATGCAATGCTTTTGACGCAACTAGAAAATTTTTATCGTTTATAGTTAAAATGTATCCTACTATTGTTATATTATGCATTTTATTTTATCAACATAAATCTACATTTCTTCTTGATTTTCTTGTAGCTTATGTACAAATTAATTTACAAATAAATTTTTAAATTGCTGTAAAAAGAGTGATAAAAAGTTGACATGATACATTGTTTGAGGATTTGTGAATAAAATCTATTCAAGACTTAAAGTTCTTAAAATATTTGATTGGACAGAACTCCCGAAGAGAAAACACGTAGAAATCTTGCTTATCAAATTAGATATACACAGTAACGGTGTTATAAGATTTCTTTCAGTAAATAATCGAATGTAAAACAATTTCTTTCGCTTCACATGAATTGGTGCTGCCATTTGTAATTATTGTCATTATGAACCTAAAATTGTGTTGATTACTGCCACAGAAATATGTAATACGATATTTTCTTCTAGTAATTTGCCGCATTAAATAAAATTTCACGTTGAAGAAATAATTTATAGAGTTACTCTTTAAACTTGAAAATGTTTTATTTAGTATACCCTTAAATTGGCGTAACTTATTATCTTATGAGATCTGTGTTATAAAGAAGATTTGAATTCGAAGTATTCCCTTAAATTGGTATTAACGTAAATTGTTTCCTTTATAACATCTGTATAAAATAGAAGATTTGAATTCGAATTTATTAAATATTTTATATAGAAATTCGAGATAATAATTGTACAAATCTCCTGATTAATAAACTTTAGGCTCGATAAACTGATTGAAAGTCTGTATTATTCAGTTTCATGTTTTATTCGCAAAACACAAATCAGAATCGAGATACTGTGAATTTGTCAGATTTTTCTAACGATAACAAAATATTTGTGGCTTTTCTTTTTGAAATCCCTGCTTTTTAATAAGTTTATTATTTAAGTTTGTATTTTAAAAGATTCTCTTCTGCAAAGTCGTCAAAAATTTAATGCTTTATTACAATTTTTTCAATCCTATTAAAGAACTGAGAGCTTTCGCTCAATTGTGTACAACCAGACTAAAAGGTGCAGAAACATAAAGTTTTTCTTGTCGATATAATTGCCTGCTTCAAATGGAACTTCTATCTGTAAACCCTTTGAAAATATTAACTTTTAAATCAAATAGAGTGGAAATAATAAAATTTAAATTAAATGTGCGAAAGGAAAATGGCTGTTAATTATACAAATAAACCACATACAATGTGAAGACTATGTTTGTTTTGTATTTTTTGACACAAACTGAGATGCAATCATGTAATTTTTTATTATAAAAAAAATCATAATGTTCTGATGTGTTTTAAATGAGTCACAAACGCTATAGATCTTCGACTTCTTAAGTTCGTATTACTTTTAATCACGTTAAAAAACTGAAATATACAGTTGCTATTAATATTAAAAGCAAAGCAATCAGACTATTATGTAATCTGAATGATGTAGACGAATCTTAAAAATTATCAAATTTTTCGATATTTCTTTAGTTTCAAATAATGTAAAATATTATACAATAACAAAGTTGATGAAGAAGAGAATATGAGAAATATAAATGAACGAACGTCATTCGTTTGTTTCGCATCTTCCGGATATCGCTTGAAGAACAAAAACATTAGTACTGAAAATCTCAAGTATTTCTAGGTCGGCACGCTGGTTTAAGAATACAGAAAGGGAGCAAATTTCAATAGTCCCGTTGATGGAGAGCATCTGATTAGATGATGTAGGTAATCGAGTGCCAGGCGAATTCGAAAAATGTGGAATCTTATAGAAACCCCGATTTATACTGATAAAGTAATGTTTCATATTAAGATTCTGAGCACATGTCAATATTTTTTTCAAAAACTTGGACACGTATAGTCTTTAACAGACATTGATTTTTAATGGTAACTTGTGGAGTAATTCAAATGATGTTGGGTGAAACGAAAATTTTAGTACGGTGTATTGTGCAAGGTGTCGTTCGGCTATAGGTCACAATAATTAAGTTTGTCTTTATATGTTTATAGTTATGTTAATCTAATAAATGCTAAAGAAAGAAATCAAATCAATAAGTCGGTGACAGGAAGATTTTTATTCACCACATTAAATATATTCTTGCAACCTACCTAACTGCAAATACAGTCAACTTGTTTTTAAGATAATGCAGTTCCTTATCCCTACTATAAAGTAGCTTATTTCCAGCAGGTCAGCAATATTGATTAAACAGAAAACATATTTAAAAACTCAGTTTTATTAGTGTATTATTAGTATTTATTTTAACTGTTTTCTACTTTTTAGTCTTTGATGTATATTTATTATATTATGGAATCTTGGAATCAATTTTTTTCCCAAATCCATCACCAGGTGGCTCCATTCGTATCAAAATTTAGTTAAATCAATCGATTAACTGATAATTAAGCTTCGAAAATATTAAAATAGTGTATTTGTCCTTCAGGAAAACAAATGAACACAATTTGAAACCTCTAGTACATCGAGAAGTAAGTGGAAAATAGATTCTAAACTTCAATCTTTCTAAACGTGACACAAATCAAATTAAATAAAAGTGTGTATTATAAATTATGCACATAAAATGTATCATGGTCTAAATGTCCCGACTGGTTGGGTTATTGTGTCAATTTGAAGAGAGGGAGAATTGCTTGTTGTCTTCATCTTTTGATAGAACATGCTTGTTCAGAAATAGATCCGCCTCCATTAAACAGTTCGGAAGTTTCGCAACAGGAAAATATTAATCTGTCAGCAAAAGCAATTGG
>BGPR01007386.1:0-51328 GCA_013235015.1 Araneus ventricosus | reverse complement strand
TGTTCCTTTAGACACTGTTCAAATAGATATGCCTCCATTAAACAGTTGATTGAATAGGCAGAAAAGCGATATTGTAGATAGGTTTGATTTTAAAGCAATGGCGTTTTTTATAATTCAATTTAATTAATAATTTATTTTTCTAATCAGTTCGAACGTTGAAAACATTTTTTATATTTGGTAGTACAGTACAACATCGGGACGTTCGATATCAAGAGACGAGAATATCAGAAATTCTGATCAACTAAAATTCTTTTCGGACCAAAAAATATCAATTAAATTACCAGAAACAAAAAGTACAACCAAAAGCGTGAAAAAAGTGAAATACAAAAGTTATGCTTTGTAAAAGCAAATACATTCATAAACATACAAATAAAATTAAAAACAAAAAATAGTCCCATAAATTAACCAGCGGGAGTGGTCTCCCCTAAACTTTCTCGTATACTTGTCTGAAAAGGTGCTGTTTCCCCTCCCCCCGCGTGGATAAAAAAATTCGAACCTATTGTAACCCAGAATCCAGTGACTATCAGAAAATATTTAGGTAAAAAATCAAATTCGAAGAGATGCGTTCCGATTAAATGCATACCGATTTCTACTCTTTCTTCGCTCAAGGACAATCCTTCCGCGTGCACAGATTGCTACCAAGTACGCATGCCCATGGAGAATCGGATGAAAAAAAAGCGCCAAGCAGGAGTCAATAAATATCGTGCACAGAAGATTGCGCCCAATACGCATGCGTGTGGAGATAGCGGACGCGTTGGAGATGTGCTTATACAGACCGACAGACAGTCAACCTTTTGACTGATTTGGCCAAAAATTTTATACGGACTTACATTCATGACGATAAAACTGTGTACGAAATTTTATCCTTCTAGCTATTCAAGGTTTTGAATTATAGCGTTCGCATGACCGCGGACATACAGACAGACGGACTTCCCTCTGGCGGATTTTGTCCACAATTTGAGAGAAACCTACAAATTATGTTTAAAGACTACATACCAAATTTCATCCCTTTATCTCTAATAGTTTCCGAGTTATCGTGTTCACAGACACACGCACAGACATACAGACACACAGACAGCAAAATTGTGTTTTTCGGACTCAGGCAGGTCTAAAACGTGGAGATTCGTCAAAATCTCGAGTTCGAATTTTTTGACGATTACAATACTTTCTCTTTGTATACTTCGTATACGAGAAAGTAAAAAGTTACATTTTAAGTGAAAAAGCATTATTTTTTATTTATATGTTGTATTTTTAAATTGAGTTTAGTTTAATTATTTTTAGATCCCGCTTTAAAGCAACGCGATGGATATTGTGGGACACACCCTGTAAATTTAAACCGTGGTCAGATGACGAGGGAAATGCCTAGCCGGCAGCCCCTTTTCAAACTTCCGCGCCATACGAGAGGGAGACCCTCGAAGTCATATTTGGCGTGCACCAGGCCTACATAAGCGGCGGTTCTTCGGTGGAATTGGGTTTCGAACTTGGATCTCTTCGGCTCTGAAGCTGAAACATTACCGCCAGACCGTTTTAAATAAAGGTTATTTAAAACTAAATTTATTGATCTGAATATACAGGCTGTAAAATTCGAAAGAGTGAATAAACTGAAATCTAGGCAAGGATATATATTATATTTTCATTGATTTGCATCGCATACGATTGTCAATGTGCTGCAAGATATGCTTCGTGGCAATGTCTTTTAACTTATGGTAACGTGGTGTGAAGCATAGGAATACATAATTGACTATTATTTATAGCGTGACGCCGTTCGTCTTCTTTCCAGTGACTTTGCAAAACTGGCTGCTCCATATTAAAGTGAAAATCCCCTGAAGCCAGTCAATCATTGCCAGTGTTCATTTTTTAGCTCATCCACTTAGGATGGTTATTCACGACCTCTCCAAGCCACTCAAATCCATCCACTACGAGTCACCCGGATTCTCCGATTTCCTCGGTGAACAACGCACCCAAGAGAGTGGGACGGATTGGATATCCAACCTCTATTCCGACCAGTTTCCACATTGGCGATCGGTTTTGGCATGAAGCTGTCGGGATTGCGTGGTGTTTCTTGAATATCCGGCTTTCTTTTCGATTGGCGTGATCCATTTTCAGATGGATTGTCACTCACGTCTTTAAGTAAGGCTCTGCCTCAATATTATTTGCAAGCTCAAGGCATCGGCAGCTTTATGTTACTTTACTGACACAACTGGAATTAGTACGATATCTTCATTACTAGGCAAACTTGCAGATTCTCAAAATTGCCTGTTTTAGAGAATAGCAAAAATATTGCGTATCAAAAGTATCTTCATTTAAATGGAAAAATTGTTCCTTTCTCATTTTGCTTTTTGAGTCTGGTAAACAGTACTAGAAATATGTAACTTCAATTAAGTCTCATGATTTAGGTGAACTTTCCGCTATTCTTGATCTAAATGACATGTTGAGCAATGAATAAATTCAACGACATCTCAAATAAAACTGCAAAGATAGAATCATCTAATCTTCTGCTCCATATCAAATAGGAAGTAACATTTGTGATCATTGACATCGCTCTATTGTTTTTCAGAAATTGAATTCTCACTGTCTATAACATCAGCTCACTGTCTATACGGTTTGCACAACAGCTAATATTGATTCGTCATGAAATGTGAGGTTATAAGTAATTGTCAAAACTGTACGAATGAAATTAGTTTTCGAGATATGTACACTAATAACAGCTTGTTCTATCTGAATTGTTATATTGCTTAGAATTATATATTTCTTATGGAAAAATTGTTAGGAAAATAATCTTATTTCTTTTAAAAGAGCATACTGAATTCGTTTAAATTGCCAATCATATTAACACGCGAATTTTTACCCGATTAAAAATTTTGTTTAGTTGAAGGTGACAGCTGGTTAGATATGAGGAAAGTTCTCAAATGCAACTTTTGTCATGAAGCTTCCAGCAGCAACCACATCGAAAACTTTATCAACTTATTGACTTTCTACTCTCACGAGTTCGAAATATAGAGAAAAATATGTAATCATCAAAAACTTCGACCTCAAAATTTTGAGGAACTTCTACGTTTTAGACGCCTCCGAGTCCGAAAAAAATCTGACAACTGTTTGCACTCAGACAAATTATGGGATGTTAGTTATATCGGCTAGTCAGGCTACAGATGCCCATTCGTTTGAAACAGTCATTAATGAGTACTAACGATTTGCAAAATTTATTTCCATGCATATTGATGGTAAACAGCAAAAATATCCATTTTTACTTTCTCGTATACGAAGTATACGAAGAGAAAGTATTGTAATCTTCAAAAAATTCGAACTCGAGATTTTGACGAATATCCACGTTTTAGACATCCCTGAGTCCGAAAAACACATTTTTGGAATTATGTCTGTCTGTCTGTGAACACGATAACTCTAAAACTATTAGAGCTAGAGGTATGAAAATAGGTATGTGATTTTTACTCATAATTTGTAAGTTTCTATCAAATTTTGAACTAAATCCGTCCACGGAAAGTCTGTCTGTCCGTCCGCGTTCATGTGAACGCTATAACTCAAAAGCTTGAATAGCTAGATGTATAAATTTTGGTACACAGTTTTATCATCAGGAATGTAGGTCCGTATAAAATTTTGGGCCAAATCCATCAAAGGGTTGACTGTCTGTCGGTCTGTATAATCGCATACTTTTGAACGCAGTAACTTCTCAACAAAATTACTTAGATGAATGAAGTTTTGTATGTGGCCTTCTAACCTTAATTGTAGATTTGTGTCCAATTTCTGTGTCATTACGTTAGAAAAAGGGCGTTCAAATTGCAAATTTTGTTTTCTTTATCTTACACAGCCCTATCGCGTTATCACGCCAGATTCTGATTCTACTTCTGCCTTCTGTGTCAAACCTTCGTGCGACCTTCGGAAACTCGTGGTATGACTTTTTACTCATTTTTTTCTCCACTGCGTTAGGGACTCTTGTTCATTTTACTGCCTTTTAGCTTATTTTTTTCTCTACATATGTTATGGAGTATACGAGAAAGTTTAGGGAAGACCACTCCCTCTGGTAGAAATTGTAACTTTTGTCGCTCGGTCTATCTGTGAATACGAAAACTCAAAAACGTAAGTAGGATGAAATTTGGTACGTGTACTTTAAATAAAAATAGTTTCGGACGAAACTTGTCGACAAGAATTCTGTTTGTCTGTCCGTCCACGTGGATGTGAAAGCTATAACTCAAAAATGCACTGAGCTAGATGGGTGACATTTGGCGTGTGGTTTTATCACCATAATTGTTCATGCATATAAAATTTTGGCCCAAATTCGTCAAAGTGTTTACTGTCTGTCGGTCCTTCTATTCGTGAGATTACGAACGCAATAAGCAACATAAACGAAACGTGGTGCTTGGACTTGACATCGCAATTCTAAGTTTGTATCTATTTTGGACTCAATCGGTTCAATAGAAGAGGTCCTGTTCACTGTGCTACGAAGCTCATAGCAAATCGCCTCATATTGTGGAAGTATACGAGAAAATCGAGGGAACGCTGGTTCTTCCAGGGAAGCACTTCAAAAGTTGACTGGTTTTATTTAAAGTACAGTTTTTGCTTTGCTAAATGAATTTCTTTTCTTAAATCCGTCTCAACCCTAAAAATATTTTACTATACCATTTCGCAAAAAATTACATTTTTAAAGGATTAAGTAACATATAGAAGAATTTATTTCATTTCTTTTGATAAGCGAATTTTATTTTCATTATGCACTAAAAATTTGTTCTTCAATGAATTCCACATTGACCATTTCGTTGAAAACATAATCGTTGATTTAAATACCGGCTGTATCTCGAATAATGTCAATGGGGCAGGGGCGAATTGCCGCCGTCAGGAAGCCATTCAGTATTCATGTCGAGGTCACCAAATCAGACTCCCCAACTGGGCCCTTTTAATTGGAAGATTGTTTCTAAATACGGGAAGTCCATTGGATTGCGACTTGGAGAGGCAGAAAATGTGAAGGAATTCGCGAGGGTCATTAGGAATGTTCTGGCATCCTACTCCTGTACGTTTAAAAGAGGAAGACTTGATTGCAAGAGTAACCATATTGAGGGATTTAAAACGAAGTTATTTTTGAAATAAATTTAATGGAAACAGTTTTTGAAAACACGCTTTCCTAAAAAGTAAATTTTTCCAATTTAACAGTTTTCTACTCTTTAGTCTTTAATTTATAATTAATTATTAAAATATTACGGAATCTTGAAATCAGTTTTTCAGATTCACTACTAGATGGCGCCATTGCTTTGGAATCAAAATTTAATTAAATTTATCAATTGACTGATAGTTAAGTTCCGAAAACATCAAAATAATGTATTGCCATCGACAACACCCGAGAGAACAAAATTGCAAACTCTAGCTCATAAGGAAGTGAGTGAAAAATCTATCACGATATTCCGTCTTTATAAAAATGAAACAAGTCAGGATAGATAAAAGTTTATAAAAATGATTTTGGGATCCTTCCTAATTCTTATATTCCGCAATTTTTCTTTCAGTTGCTGCAACCGAAAGCGGTCGCTATGCCCAGCCCTACTTTAAATATTATACCTGATCTTATGATCGACAACAAAAAGTTGAACACAGATGTGGATGAAAACAAAGAAAGAGGCAACTGGAGCAATGGAGCTGAGTTTCTTCTCTCCTGCCTGAGTTATGCAGTCGGTCTGGGCAACATTTGGAGGTTTCCATACCTATGTTACAGAAATGGAGGAGGTAAGATTGATCCTAATAACTTTTGACTACTCTTTGTTAATCATAAGAAGAAATAAAGTCTGAATTGAAGCAGTCGTAACATAGACATTGTATTATTTCAAATATGTGGCAGGAGAGCTGTTTTTATCTGCACCTAAGGTAATTTCTTTTTTAGTATCCGCCATGGAAAATTAATCATGGTCAATTATTGTAACAGACTTCATGTGTGCGTCAACTTTTGAGACAGATTTGGTTTGGTTTTCTATGGTGCAAGAGCTATGAAGTTAACTGTACTGCCCCAAACAAAAGATTAAAGTCATATCAAGGTAAAAGGATAAAAAATTGCAGTTTTTATGACAGACTGGGAAACTGGTTCACCCAATCTATTATTTAACCCACTTTAAATCAAATAAGTAAACACTCAATACAGGATTTCAGGAATACAGGACAGCGAAAAATCCATCTTCAAGCCCGACTTCATATTGATAAGTAATATGCATTATCGATTTCTGCATAGGCTAGACATTTCTGAGTATATTTGAATCTTGTCGTAAAATTGCCGGCCATGTAGCTTTAACTTCTTCGGTCCTGGATCGTAAAGTTTCAAGATGGAATATTTTTACTACAGCAAAGATTTTAGCAACTAATTTAAGATTATACTGAAAGCTCAAAAATATATATCGTAATTTTCATACATTTCACCATCTGTATCGACAGTTACGGCAATTTTGTATCTCTTTCACTTCAACTTCAACAATTTTCTACATTTTTAGAAAAGAACTATTATGCATTTCTGGGTTCAAGTCAGCACTGAATGAAGCGGAATACACACAAAATTCATAAACTTTTACAACAAAGAACTTTTCGGATGCTGATGGAATACATAAAAATCTCCTAACCTTAATGAATTGCATTAAGTTTAGGAGATTTTTTCCTAACCGTAATTCACTTTCTCTAATTTCTTTTAAGGATTTGTATTAGACTTCTACTACGTTAGAAACTTTCTAGTTCGTCAGTTGTGTAAGAATAGAACATTATTTTAGGAATGCTGAAATAATTTGTTATATTGTTGGTTGGTCTTGCATTAACGCGTTTGTTAGGAGGAAAATTCTGCGTCAAATTTATTTGATTCCCAGTTTTAAACCGGAATAAAAACGGCAATTTTGCAGCCAGTATCTTTTAAAGTGCTTTAAAATTAATTTCATATGACGTAGAATATATTTATTGAAGTAGCTAGTGATGGTTAGACATTATGATTTAAGAATTAAATAAGAAAAACACAACAAAAAAGTTGTGTGTTTGACATCTTTTTCTTTTCTGTCAATGCAATGTTTAAATGCATTATAATTTTCTTTAAAAAATAATCTCCTAAACTATTATATTTAAGATTTCCAGGCATTAAAACTAGTAAATAATTATTAAATTCTACAGTAGCGTTCCAATTCCAAAATACCACACATGAAGTTTTTATCAAATGTCTAAATTCCGTAGACTCGCGTATTCCAGTCCTCTGAAATTATGAAAGAAATTACTTTCTCGAAAATTTTTTTAAAACCGAAATTTCTTCATTGAGAATATTAATAAAACTGCTGATAATTTTATGAAACTACCATTTAGGATATAAAATCGGGAGCATTAATCGTAACTGGAGATCTTATTATCTTTTTGGCATGGAAGATAATAATTTTAAATATCTTCTTGTTTCTTCCCGCATCATTGCTAATTTCCAAGTCTTAGATGTCCAATTCTACTTCTGGATAGTTTGTCCTTTCAGACTTGGCTTTCTTTGTCTGGTGTCCTACTTCCCGTTCACACCCGTATGTTTTCTGTTTCTTTGAAAACTTGCACGATAAGAGAGTGTAAACGCAAGGTCATCTATACTAAATATAAGCGAGAGATAAACAGCCTTTTCTCGACGCCTCCACGAATTCTATTGTCTCAATACCAGTTGATTGCAATCCCCTTGATTGTGGGTTTTTTTCTAGGTGCTTTTCTAATTCCTTATGCCATCATGTTAATTTTTGTGGGTCTACCGCTCTTCTTCTTGGAGCTGTCATTCGGGCAGTATGCAAGTGAAGGACCGACCACGATCTGGAAAATATCACCTTTGTTTCAAGGTAAGATTACATGCGTAAGACAATAGTTGTAAAGATATGACATGATCTAGGCTAGCTAAGGTTGCCATAATTGCCAAGCATTGATACGAGACGTTTAAGTGCTAAATAAATAAAGCATGAAAAAAGTGGGTAGGAAATGGTTTATTTTACTCTGATAAAAAAAATCAATACTGTTTAAGCAATCTAATAAAAGGAACACGTAGAATAATAAAAAAGATGCGAGGCTAATCCTTTTTAGTCCAGTCATATTTGTATAAAATTTATTTTACTTTCTTGATTATATCATTTTCATTTTTCATGTAATTATATAATTGGGCGGAAGTCATTTTAAAATTATAATGATAAATAAAAATTGCTTCAGTTGTCTCCACTGGCAACCTGTTTCTTTCGTCCGACCATTGAGTTGACATTAGGGAAAATATTCTGTGAACATTTGCGTTGTAGGCTGGAATGGCAAATACGTATTGACATAGCTTTAGTAGACTTCTGATCAATATACTTTGTACGGCAAAAAACTTTTCTCTACCATACTCAATTTCATAGTAACTTCGCAATTTTGGTTGGTATTATTTTTCTCTAAATAATATTTTAGATATACAAGCTGGTTGAATAGAATATCGGTGTTGCCAATTATCTTCGATACGGGACAAAAACGGGCAGATAGTAATACGGGACAAAAACGGGCAGATAGTAATACGGGACTGAGTAGTGAAATACGGTGACAGTCCCGTATATACGGGACTCATGGCAACTCTAAGGATAGCAGTTCTGAAAGTCTTAGATTATCAAAACAGGATTGTATCAAATTGAAACTACATTCAGGTATAGAAGGTTTTCGTTTATGTTTGTGAAGATTTACCGTTAAAATAGAAGAAATAATTTAGCTCTAGAAACATTTTTGGCCACAAAATTATTCAGATTTCAGAACATCATTCATTGTTTTTGTTTATCATTCTAAGTCGCAAATTGCGATTGTGAATAAATTCTGAATGGAAGCGAGAATTTGTTAGACCTGAACCCGTCATGCCACTTGAACACCATGATACATAACAAAGGGGGAAAAATTAATAAAAACAGTTTTTTAAAAACACACTTTTAACAATGGACGAAAAAGTACATTCTTTTTATTTTAGTTATTTTCTACTTTTTTGTTTATAATTCATAATTAATTTTTATAAATATTATGGAAATCAATTTTTTCACAAATTCACTACGAGATAGCGACATGCGAATCAAAATTTAATTAAATTAAGCCATTTACTGACAGTTAAGTTATACAAATATTAAAATAGTGTTATGTTATCAAAAACGCACAAGTGTACGAAGTGCACTCAGGAAGTGAGTAAAAAATCGATTGCAAAATTTTATCTTTACAAACATGAAACAAATCAAGCTAAAAAAGTGTGTAAAAAGTAAATGTTTCACAATTTTTTATTCCGGAGTAGAGGAAAATGTAGAATGAGTTATGAGATTAAGAGAACCTGCTAGCTAAGTTTTATGCAAAAAAGCAATACGAAAATTGCACGGGTTCCTTATCTTTTGAATGAAACGTCATATTCTTTACTTTCTAGGCCTTGGATATGCTATGTTCTTAATGTCTACGCTCGTTGGGATATACTACAATATGATTTTAGCATGGGCTCTATTTTATTTGATATCTTCTTTAAGAAGCATTCTGCCCTGGAGTTCTTGTGACAACTGGTGGAATACTGTAGGTAAATAACATTTTATCATTATATTTGCTTTTCTACAAACAAATTTTTAAGAATTTATTTTTTAAATTTTTAATTGTACTGAATATCATTAGGACAAACAATAAGAGAGAAAACAAAAATTATTTTTAATGCTTTTATCGCTGATTCACTATTTTCAGCCATCGCAATATTTATTTTTTGGTCCTAAGCGTTCAAGAAAAATTTTAATACCTATAGATTTACTCTTTAGGTAAGCCTTTACTATATTCGTCTCAAGGTAAAATGACGTAATCCCATGGCAAGGCTAACTGTCACACAAATCCAAATGCTGTTATCTTAATTCTTTGCCACGATAATTTAGATTAAATGATAATCATCTGATACGATTGTAACTAATCTGTGATTAGAAGTGAAAAATGACATCCTGTAATTATTGGATAGAGAGTTCAAGAGGAAAAAAATAAATTTTTACAAATTTCTACTGCGGAAAGACTACTTTTTGGATTTTCCATTAACTAGTATAAAATTCTAAATTCTATGAAATAAAACCCCTTATCTATATTTTACTATATCTAACTTATGAGAATGAAACAAACCCTCTGTCTTTTTTTGAGTTATGAATAAATAAAACTGCCAATGGATAGAACCCTTGCTGCGTAAGATGTAAGTTCTTCCTATTTTACAGACGTACTCCACTAGTTGGAGAAATGCATCATTTGACGGAAACTTTTACTTTCCAAATCATGAACTCATCAAATCAGAAGAGGGAAAACTAAGATTCTGTTATATAAATTTAAAATAAACTATTTAAATTAAACTAAATGTAAAATGCGTCTACGTTTTAAATGTGATATTTGTATTCTAAATGTATTTCATATAATAATTATTAACTTATTTTTTATTTCCCACGCCAACCCAGCTTACCCAAAGGGTGAATGTTTTACTTTTATTAACTTATTTTTTACTTTTTTGATTTCCCACGCCGATCCAGCTTACCCAAAGGGTGAATTTTTTACTTTTAAAAAAATTCTGACGAAACCTATGTCAGGTCTGTTGGTATCGTAATATCAGCCACAGTTTCATATCATATAATCTATACAAGCCGCCTAATATCTTCACCTGAATTGCATATCAGTATAGTATAGCTGACTTTATATTTTTTCGGAAAATTAGAAATCTGAAACAAATTGTTAAAAAATGTTTTCTACTAGATGGCTCATTTAAAGAGAATGAAAAAGTATATAATTTTTCAGTGCTCTGCTGCTGTATAATTTTACTTTTCTTATTAATGACGATGTGATTATAATTATCCTTTAACAAGGTCAAAACAAGTCATTAAAGCGTTTGTGATATAGCATACATACAGACAAACAAAAAAACCTGTTACCTAATTTATTTTTTTAACAAGTAATATAAAAAAAATTTAAAAGTCAATTCCTACTTAGATCAGCGATCTACACGCTTCGTCACTGACGGTATTTATTCCTAAATTTATATCCTGCTAAATATCTTATATAAATAGGGAGAGTGTGAACTAATAGTAAGAATTGAAAAACTTCATAAAGTCTTTTTTAACATATCAAATAGAGAGAATAAAGTAAGTAATCAACATTATCCTCTGACAAAAATACATGAAAAAATGACGCCTTCGTGAACATACCAGAAAACAAAGGATATTAGGTCTAGAAGCTGGCAAACCTAGCTCCATCTATTGAGAAAAATTCGAACCAAGCGACTCAAGGCGACATATGCTTTCTCCCATATAAAACTAAAATTAATTAATTTAATTAAATTAATGAATTAATATTTGAAAAAACTGTATTAACATCAAGTGTCATCCATTACAAGTTTTAAAAAATGTATTTGAACTTGAGGGGATGAATAAAAAGTATTTTATTAACGATTGAAAATTTGAACACGATATATAAATATATATAGGGAGAGTGTGAACTAATAGTAGGAATTCAAAAAGAAGTGCTTTATGAGAGTTACAGTAGTTTCTCTGAAAATAATTTACTGAAGCGGTTTAGTAAGTCGTTAGTGGCCGCGGTGGCCTAGTGGTAAGGTCTCAGCTTGGGGACCAGAGGGTTCCAGGTTCGAAACCCGATTCCACTGAATATTCGTCGTGTATTGGGCCTGTTGCACATTAAATCATATTTAGGAGCCAAACGTCCTCCCGTTGGTGTGGTGCGGAAGCTTAGAGAGGAGGTGCCAGCTCAGGTGTCTTCCTCTTCATTTGATCGAGGTTCAAAATTACGAGGTCCGTCCTAAAATTTCCACTGTGATGCTTCAACACGGGGCGTTAGTATAACTAAAACTAAGTTCTTTATCTGTGGTACCTAAGTGTCACTTGTGCATCTAACAACTCCATATGTGTTTTAAGGAAAAAATGCTTATTACATATATTAACCCCCACGGAGGTGGTGCCGGATAAGTAAGCAGGAACTCGCTTCCCCTGCGGGCATAGAAATGGTGGGGCTCTGAAACCCTCCTTCGGGAGGCGTCGGGCTGTGGCCCGGTGATGGGCCACTAGGACTCCGGCCCCAGTACTCGAGCTATCGTAACGGCCTCTGCCATTCATGCTAAGGCAGGGAGGGTTGGTAAGGCTTTCGGGTTATTAAATGTAAACTAAAAAAAACTGTCTACCTTCTTTTTTGAGAAGTAAATACCTAATAAGAGGATTGACGAAATCTAGTACAGAACCCTGAATTTTTCAATAAGCCTTATTTAGTTTGATGTACAGGTTAATTCAAAAAAAGTACAGCCACACCAAACAAAGCAAGTTTCGTAATAGTTTGCCGGGTCGGAAATGAAAACACCAAGAGGTAGAGGGCGCATAGTGTTGAACGTAATGAAGCGAGCGGAAACATACTCAGAAGTTATAAATTCATATTTATCAGGCTATACTTACTACAAGAAGTGCTCGCCTCCAGCAGCGACGGAGGGATTGAAGAACTCTCTCCAATACAAAAGGCTTCAGACGGACCTCGTAATTTTGAGCCGCTGTCAGATGGCAAGGACGACACCTGAGCTGGCAGCCCCCCTCTTCCGCATCGCACCAGCAGGAGTGATTGAGGTGCATCAGGCCCACATGCACTGCGGATCGTCAATGGAATCGAGTTTCGAACCCTTTGTCTCCGAAGGCGAGACCTCACCAATAGGCTACCACGGCCCGAACCCCAGAAAAAGAATAACAAATATGCATTAATTACTTCTGCGCGATTTTTTGTCTTCGCTCGCCCCATCTTGTTCAGCATTATGCGCCCTCTACCGCCAGAAATGTTCATCTCCGGTCTGGCAAATTCTAATGGAACTTGCTTGGTTTGATGTGTACTACCACCTCATCGCGTTTGGCCCATCTTGTTTTAGTCACATTGTAGAAGAGTGATCGTCATCTATACTAGACATCTTTCGCACCTCGTTTCATCCAGTCAGATGACTAACGAATTCCCAGTGGCGTGGCGAGGTTAAAACCGTTCATTACCGTCCAAATCGAAGTGCATTTTTATCTCGAGCAGTCTAGAATCTATCGAATCTCAATGGTTATGGTTTATTTGCACAGCTATTAGTAAAAAGTTGACAAAATATCACATGATCATGTAGTTTTCCAAATAATGACACAAATTCACTGAAAGTTACATCACGGACGAGTTTTACTCGCATTTTTTGCATCTCTTGTTACTGTTGTAGTTACGTCTGAAAGCTTTAAGTAACTCTTTTGACGTAAACTTGCGTCCCTCCATAGTGGTGTCTAATGGGGTGTCAGGAAAGGAAAAAATTATGACGCTTTTCGTGGTAAAGTTAAACGCTTATAGCTCCGCAATCAAATAACATAGAGAGTTGGTTTTATTTTTATTTAACAGAGAAAGGTGGACATTAAAGATTACGAAAAGAATTTTAGAATTTGGAAATACGGTTTAGTCAGAGTCGAGTTGCAAAGTTGGTGAAAATCACGAAGCATTTTGATGACGTCACAGCGTCCGATGCGAGTGCACACAGTGACCCACCTAGCGTCCCGCGCTTTCTCATACCTAACTGTCTGGAGGTCTCAGTCGCTTGCTGCAGTCGGTTGTGAGCGGTATATTAACTGGATTTTCCAAATTTTGTTAAGAGAAGGCATTTAATTTTCTTAAACATCATTTTAATCTCGATACGGTTCCTACAAACTATCCAAGTACATTAGGCAATTCATTCATCGATCTTACGTTCACGCGAAATATTGCTCCAGAATTGATGAATTACGTTTGCTATTTCTCATACTCTCGTCCGATTTTACATGAGATTGTCACTAACAGAAATTGTATCCAATATTAATAACATGAATAAATATATTACATTTGAAAACAAGAATATTTTCGCGGAAAAAAAACCAACCAAAATCACGAATCAGTCACATAAATTAAGTATGCAAACAATCAATGATTTAAAAAAAAATTATAAAATTATTATTTAAAAAGAAAGCAGAATTAAAACTGGACAAGAAAATTTTTTTTTAATATTATACAAAAATTAAAATGAATAAAAGAATTTAATTGAAAAAAGAAATGAAGTTAGAAAAATTACGACAATGTTTAAGATGCGCGCCATTGCAGCAGCATAACCAAAAACAGAGAACAATAGACAGATATACCAATAAAGCCACAATTTAAAAAGGAATACCAGCAATCCAATAGTATTTGAAGTAAACGAAAAGCAGACAACAAAAAACAAGGAATCCATTCTAGTTCACTTTCTTAAAGGCTAGAAACTATTCGAAATGGATTCAAAAGGATATTTAGGGAATTTTCTGTAGAAGCAGGTCTTTAAGCCAAGACAAAGCTTCTCATAGCCCGAACTCCCCCAAAAAAGCAACCAGGAGCAAATCCACAAGCACAAACGTCAAAAGAAAAAGGAAAAAACATTAAATACGCTAATAAGAGCAGCATTAGCCATCAAGCTTAATTAATAAGCTTTCATAAGGTAAAAATCAAAAAGAACTTACCCCTGTAGAAATTAGCCAGAGAAAAATAATTTGTCCGCGCTTTCGAGAAAAGCAAAACAATAAACACTAGTCTACGTGGCGCCATCTATATTCCCAAAAGAGGATCAGAAAGGCAGAAAAAAGAAAAGAAGGAAAGCAGAGGCCAAGACAGCAATCTCTTTACTAGTATGGGAAGGAGACCAATTCAGAAGTATGAAGAGAGAAAAAACATAAATTAAGAGTTGCAAAGAGCTACTCCAGTCGCATAATCTCAGAGTCACAAAGAGTTACTTCAGTCACATAAAGTTACTTTAGTCACATAGAGCTACTTTACTCGCAGAAAGTCACAGTTGAGTAAGGTAAGTAAGTTTACGCCCCTCAATCCAAGCGGCCGTTTCGCAGAGACAGCCTCCCGTCGAATGTTTTCAGTGAGAGAACCAGATTTAACATTGAGTGGCAATTCAATTTTTTTAAAAAAATGAACACAATCAGTGTACGGAAAAAAAGAAATTACTGAATGCGCATCTAAATCATTTGAAAGATAAATCCGCTATGTCCTAACTCCAAGAATCTTATTAACCAAACATCTTACACATCCTGATAAGAAAAAAAGTTTAAATATTTTTTGTTTTCAGCTTGTAAGAAATTTGACGCCAAAAACTGTAGTGCTATTAATGGAGTTTTGTCAGAAAACGGCACATGCATTCTGCGCTACCAAGTATCCAATAGCACTTGGGAAAATCTACAGACCTCTGCAGCGAAATCAAAGATGGCAAGCGACGAATATTTTCAGTAAGTACCTTAAATATGTAAAATATAACTAGAATGTTGCTTTCTGACGTCATTTCATGGTCTTTAAACGCTGGTGTCCAAAATAATGTTACAAAATGAATAGCATCTGAACAAATAATTGGTTTATTGTAATGATATTCTGTACACAGATGTTTCTATTATGAGACAACTACTAGTAATAGTATCGTAACGAAGTAAACAGAAGATATATCTTTTTGTAATTAGCGGAAACAGCCAAAATACGAAACATCCTATTTCCAGAGAAGACCAGCTGATAAGGAATATGGCCACATCCACAACTTGAAAATCCATACATCCAGCCTTTATATTGTAAATGAGTTCATTGGTCACAGCTTGTGGCAACGAATCCTATTTTCCTTTAAGTTAACACTTGAATTTTTCAAAGTTCTTTAAAGGGGATTAAGTTCGCGCAATAGGTCATTTCATGATTAAGGCTGAGCCAATTATTGATTAATTGCAATTTAAAACTATCGATACAGATTTGCGAATCTTCGATTACTATACATGTTTCTTTTTGTTTTCATTATCTCAAAAACTTTGCGGCTTTAAAAGTAATTTTAAATTGTGTTAAATAAATCAAAGCTACTGTAACAATACCAGATTAATCTAAAAAAATTTTAGATGTTTACATTTTTTTATTTATTAAAATGAAAATTATCTCGCTGATGGAACTTTCGTACAGTTTTACCTTGTTAATAAAATATCGAAGTATAGTAATAAAGATAAGTTAGTCGAAATAAATGTTCTATAGCATTTAAATTATAATATGTGTGTGATATAATACTCTCCGATACAGCCTCCGATGTTAGAGAGATGACAGGTGATGACGGTTAATGAATAACCGGTACTGACTCTCGATTCCTCTCTCGAGAGTTATCTTAAGCACACATTTGAAAGGCGCCCGAGAGTATTTTGGCACAGGCCTCGTCGTAGGCAGATGACGAGGCCGACACTTGAGTGCTCACCCCACACTTCCATCTAAACTAACGTGTGAATGTTTCACCCTCTAAGGCACGTTCAACCAGACCCACATTCACGGTAGAGGGAATTGGTTTCGTACCCGCTATCCTCGGCATCCTTGATACTTCGCTATCTCTGCCTTATTGTTGAAGAGAACAAAGCCCTAATCTTACTTTTTCCCAATAACAACCTAACGGCCGCGGTGGCCTAGTGGTAAGGTCTCGGCTTTGGGTTCGAAACCCGATTCCACTGAAGATCCGCTGTTTATGGGGCCTGTTGCACGCTAAATCATACACAGTGGCCAAACTTCCTCCCGTTGCTGTGGCGTGGAAGTTTGGAGAGGGGGTGCCAGCTCATGTGTCGTCATCTGATCGTGGTTCAAAATTATGAGGTCCGTCCCAAAATAGCCCTTGTGTAGCTTCAAAACGGGATGTTAATAAAACTAAACCCAATAACAACCTACCTTTTTCTACCAAAGATCGGGGAGGACGGTGACCAGATTTCAATATCGCGATATATCGTCTAAGATAAATCGAGATTTTAATATTTATTTATTTGAATTATAATTCACCTCTAAACACAATGAGTAATCAAAATGAATCCGAATGAAAGGAATTTTCTGTTTATATCTTGCTTTTTTTCATTTGATACAATAAACATATTTTTTGCTTTTATTCCTTTGTAATAAAATAATAAAAAATAATGGTATTTTTATTATTTTATTAGAAGGAAATTTATTATTTTATTATACTCTGATCTTTTAATCGTAGTATACAATGCTGGATTAGCAGTTCGCTTAAGAAAAGTTGACACATCTCAATCTATCATAATATTTAATTCCGTCATTCCTTAAAATAATAGTGATTTTTAAATTTTAGCCTCAAAAGTGCTGATTCATTAAACACCAGTTTATTTTATCTTTCACAAAAGAAAAAAACATAATAATACCTTTAATGATTTAAATTAATTAGTTCCACATAAATCCCGAATTCAATGTCTAAAATCATTAAAAATTAATTCACTACCTGAATGAACTAAAGTTTTATTTATTTTCAATGTATGAATTGATAATTTAATATAAATATGCAACTAGAATTTTAGCTCGTATGGTTGCATAGCTAATCGCCAATTAGACGGAAAAAAAGCAGTTGTACTGTGTATGTTCGGAATGTTTACAGAAACAGGAAATAAAAAGATAAATCGTAAAAATAATTCGCTTAAATGTAATCCAAGGGAAAATTACGTAAAAGCAAAACAAAGAAGAGAAGAAAAAAAACCTCTTTTTGAAAAATGTATTACAGCTAATCTAATCCAATACAGTTTATTATCGATGGACTACCAGCTTTGGCTCCAGATTTGGCGTTAAAATAACGATGCATCGAAATTATATCGTGAATATTTTCAGAGTCGGTTGCATTTGGTTTTAATATTTAACAGTTCATTGCATCGAATCGAAATAAACGATCACAGTTATGAGCTTGACCTCTATTGAAACCCGTGGAAGAAGTGAAACACTAAAAATTAAATTCAATTAGTTTCAATGTACGAAGAATCCAAGGGAAATTACGCAGAAAAAAAATAAATAAAGGAAAATCAAAAAAGAAAAAGAATCCATTATAGCTTCAAGCAAGCAAACATAAATTTCTGTTTGGAAATCTGGATGGAATACAAGATTTGGCAATCTAGCGCTCGAAATTTGGCTTCCTGTCGAGTATATTGTTGAGGGTTTCAGAATGAGAAAACTCGTATACATATCGATATTTTAACTGAGAACGAGTTTGTCATTCATATTGCTATGATATTGATCATTATCGCTATTTGTTGTAATCGTAAAGAGCCAGAGAATGTTTGAGGCCATCATCCTTATATTGCTGAAACATCAGTGGTCCACTTTTGATAATGTACAAGGCGGTACGGGCATTAGGACAGATACCAGCTGAGACCATCACTCAGCTTCCTCCAAAAACCTATGTTTTCGTTTACAAATATAGGACAAATCCGAGGGACACTTTCTATCTAAATAATAACCACACATACTGTTCAGCAACGGATTCCGAGACTAGCACTTTTGGACAATTTTACACCGGAAAGGGGTATCAGGCATTGAGTCATATGAGAGCATTTCTGGAGTTCTTTGTTAGATCACGCTCAGTAAAATGTAAACATCACCCTTCCATTCTTCACTTCCCCATATTTTGATGAAAATAACTCCTCCCGGCGCATGCGCAAAAGTGCGGAGGGTTTCCGAATCCGTTACTAAACAATAGTATAATTGTGCACCAAAAAGGGAGTCATCTGAGGGAAGATTTATTGATTTGCCCATTTGTTAGAACATTGTCCTGTTTTGGAGCCATATTAGGGAAGCTCGGGAATGGGTGCGCCGTGGACAGTTTCGATTTCTAGGGCAACAAAAATCTTTTCCAAGATCGTCAAATGTAATTTTTTCCCATGGAGAACTGTAGCAAACCGTTCAGAACTCTAAAAACCTAAAATTATTTTGTATAAGCATTCCACCGAAGAGGGTTTCATGAGGGCTTACATGGGGAACGTATTGAGCACACGTGGATCTTATTTCAGAGTGTTTTCGCTCTGAATGGGCATTTTTTGCTTCTTTCTCTATTTAAGTGCAATTTTTTTCCTTTTGTTCTATGCCAGACCAGGCAGTTATTATTATTTTATTCAGTATAAGGAAAATAACCGGTGAAATAAAACTATATTATTTATTTTATACCTAAAAGCAGTTAGGATCCAATGTTGAATCTGCCTATGAATTTCAAACCTTTCTTTTAAGTAACTTCCATGGCTTGTTGATATACTAGTAAATAATAGTGTGCTTTCCGAAATTATTGCATTATAAGCGTAAAAGAAGAAAAATTGTTTAATTCTTAAATGTATACTCGTAGAATTAGAACATTTATTATTTTCTTTATATTTATAGTAGACTTTCCTTTATATATATCTAAATGATATGGGGAAATGAGTTTTTTCAATTTCAGACAATACTTCAAAGTTTAATTTAATAAATTTAGATAGTTTTTAATCTATATATATGTTACGGTCACTGCGGGTTATTTTGCATAACCACCGCGGTAATTATGCAAAATAACCGCATAAAAAAGCCGGTTATTATGTATAATAACCACTTAAAGATCCGGTTATAATACATAATAACCGATTTCCTACGCTGACCGTAACATATATACCGTATTCAATTACAATACATTTGCACTTATATTTACGACTGAAATAAATAATTTCATGCTTTTTACAGTAATTTTGTTTTGGATATCACCGAGGGCCTCCATGATTTGGGTGGAATGCGCTGGGAGTTAGCCATTTGTCTGCTTGTTTGCTGGGTTTTTGTGTTTTTGTGCCTGCTGAAAGGAGTCAAGAGCATGGGAAAAGTGAGTAATATGTTTCAGTAATTAAATTTGTAGATTTCTTAAGGAAATCTGTCTGTTCAGAATTTGCTGTTTCATTTGAATGGATTTCATTGAACAATGGCCTTGCCTACAGCGTCACCATGAGTTATTAGCATGACGGTCTCCTGCCGGCATCTTTTACAATTCGCCATCATATCACTCTCCAAAATTTCACACCACCCCAACGTAAGGATTTTTTTAACATCTGGTCGATTTAATGATTATAAGATATATTCACTGTTTGCGTCTTAAATGGAATTGAAGCTTCAACGTGAAGTTTTCGGTTCATGAAGCCAAGACTTACCATCTTATTGTACTTTATTGGCTTGAATTTCACTTTATTGGCTTGAATTTCTTGTACTGTTTTTAAATTTTACTTTCATTTGACTTCATCACGATTTCATTTTTCCATTAGGTAATTTTATGACATTTCAGAAATATAAGAGCTTTGTACTATTTTATAATTCAAATGAAATTCAGTATCACTGAGAATCAGCAGATTACATTGTCATTTAACGATTCAACCTGGTTAGACATTAATAAATTAAAGTTTCCCTCCTATTAATGTGGTACTTATATTATAGTGGGTATAGTCATATTTGAGTGGGTCTACCTGAAAAATGATACTAGAAGTTCATTTACTTTTGAGTTTTTAATTTCACAGCGTACAAATCTGCTTCCATTGTCTACAAATTTCAGATGTGCTTAGTTCACATTCTCTTCTTCAATACTACTAAGACTTTGCTTATATGGCATGTATTCTTTTTGCATTAAGTAAAATGAAAAAAACTTGGCTTCAATCAAATGAAAAATTGATTTTATCTGTTCCAAGTTTTCTTGACATATTTCTTTCCTTGCAGGCTGTTTATTTCACGGCTATATTCCCGTATGTGGTTCTCACCATCCTTTTAATACGAGGTTGTACTCTCGAAGGATCAACGGAAGGAATTATGTTCTACCTCACACCCGAATGGCATAGGCTGAAAGAAGCACGGGTAAGAAATCCATTGTCTAAGAATATCAGAAATGAGCGGGAGTGGTCTCCCCTAAACTTTCTCGTATACTCCTAACACATGTGGAGAAAAAATAAGCTAAAAGGCAATAAAACGAACAAGCGTCCCACGCAGTGGAGAAAAAAAGCTCGGAAGCTAGGAGAGTAAAGGCGTGGGTAAAAGCGGAAAGGATTAGTTCAAGTGAATCACGCAATTACACAATAACGGCCTCGCGTCATTGTGTGATGAGAAAAGACAAATAGGCGATTTGAACAACTTTTTTGACCGATTGAAACGAAAATTGTGCACGGATCTACAATTAATGTTAGCAGGCCTCATACCAATTTTTATTTATCAAAGCCGTAGGGTTTACGAGTTATAATGTTTAGAAGTATGCGATTATACAGACCCACAGACAGTCAACCCTTTGACGGATTTGGCCCAAAATTTGATACGGACCTACATTCCCGATGATAAAACTGTGTACCAAATTTTATCCATCTAGCTATTCAAGCTTCTGAGTTATAGTGTTCACATGAACGCAGACAGACTTCCCGTAAACGGATCCGAATTTGATATTTTATCCGAAATTTGATAAAAAACCTGTAAATTATGTGTCAATTTCATCCCTGTAACTCTAATAGTTTTCGAGTTATCGTGTTCACAGATAACAGGCCCCATACACGGCGGATATTCAGTGGAATCGGGTTTCGAACCTGGAAACCTCCGGTCCCGACCTTACCACTAGGCCTCCGTTGCCCCATAAAAGAATACAAAAATTCCTCTTTCAACGCCGCGACTCTATAAAATTTGTCTTCCCCCCAAATAAAAGGAAATTCGAAAGGTTTATTATTATTACTAAAGCTGTTTAGTTTATGCAGCTGGAGGAGGATACCTGAAAAATGAAAATATAACTACGTCGTTTTGGCTTATGATTATCATTAGACAAGAAAATATTAAAATGATTCGATTTTCGTAGATGATTAAATTGCTTATGTGGTTATTACACTGAGTAACTCGCCCTAACTCGGGGACATGAGACAAAACTAAATGACCGGCCGCTGCAGATAATAACATGGGGTGCTGAGGTTGGTTATGTGATGTTTTCTGGCGCAAGAGCCATTTTTGGCCATACTGCGCCATGCATATGGTTAAAATTGATTCAGAGGCTGCGAACCATGCAAAATGCATATCATTTCGAGCATCTAATGTATGTACCTCTTTCTCAAGGAGGTACATCCCGTCATCAGGGCCATTAACTAGCCACAGCTCCAATATTGTACCTCGGACCTGCTTGCTTATAAGGCAACTTCTCAACCCCGTGTTTGAGGTACTCCTCCTCCTCCGGCGGATGCTCGTGTGGTATCCAAGAATGAAGAGATTGGGAAAAAATTAATACATCACATATAATGGAAATGAATGTGCCAGCGAACAAGTAATGAGAGAGATTTCTTTTTCGAAAAGCACAAATGATTTTGTATGGATGTTACTGTGAAAGACCGAAATTGGAGAATGTCAACTTTCACCGGTGAAAGTTGACATTAACCGGTGACATGACTATGTGTTGACATTCACCGGTGACATGACTATGTGTTGACATTCACCGGTGACATGACTATGCGAATGTTGACATTCACCGGTGAAAGTCGACATTCTCCAAATTTCGGTCTTTCACAGTAACATGGACATACATAATTCTAATAATAACATTTACAAATTTCTTTGGACTGTTTAGTAAGTCTGATAGTGTACGAAATATGACGTCATCAAGAAGCCGATTTAAAAGGTAAATACAATTTTATTCACTAGAACACAAGATATGTAGATCAAATCACACTTCGAAAAGGTAAGCGCAATGCAAGAAGGGAATTACAGGCTCACGAAAGTTAAATACACGGTCCCGGGAGTCAGTAGAAATGTTCAACCGTAAGGCTACATTTAAATTCTTAATTCATTCGAGGTACCAGACTCCAGAGTTAGTCAAAAGTCTGGAGCAACTTTAAAAATTGGTAATTCGCAAACAAATGAAGATAGAAGGATGCTGTTAGCTCATCCAGTTTATCACAGGGCCCTTCCCATCCTATCTTTTCCTATTCGGAAAACACCCGGACAACTGCTGTGGAGAACCTGGCACACCTTTTCACTATGCCACCAAGTGCCGTCTCTTACCACCTCAGGTATCCAGCAGATCAACACATATGCCTGGATGAAATCAATAACCAACCACCGCCTGCTAACAAACAAAATAATAGACCTCCTCAACTTTATCACCAGCCAAGAAGACCTACTTAAATCGGAACAGCCAGAATAACTCCACAATAGCCTGCATTGTTCATCCCACTACAAAGCTCCCACCACGCCCTTCTTCTTTTAGTGTATATATTTGTGTTTTTATGTGTGTGTATGTTTGTGGATATATTAGTGTTTGTATTTCCTCTCTTTGAATCCATATATAAAATGTAATTATTTGCCCTTGTTTTATTAATAAAGTTCCACGACCGACAGGGAGCCGCCCTGGCTCCGGGGGTATCTGTGGTGTCATGTATTATATATGCTGTTTGCACAGAAAAGAGAGAAGTGAAACCGAATTTTAATTTTGTCCCCAAATCAGAATTTAGTGGTTGCAGAGTTTATAATTTAAACCCTCAGGCAGTTCTGGAAACCAGACGTTGCATTACCTGAGATAACGAGCGATGCAACGGCTTGCAAATGGTTATTGTGTCGTCTTTCATTCGGGAATGGTGGTGTCAGACGAAGAGCCATACTTTTTCACTGAAGGAAGCAACAGTTCTGTTGATCGCGTTTTATACTGCGAAAAATGTAGTTTCTTGTTTGACAGCTGAGCTCCTGAATGAAAGACGACATGTCCGTTATTCCGACAAATGTTTTATCATATATAAAGTATCGCTTCAACAACTGCAGAACTAAAAGTTGGTAACAATTTAGCGTCTTTTTATAAAACAGTATTTGTTTCTTTCTAGAATGTTTCGTTCATTTACTTTCAAAATAATGTGTAATTTGAATCAATGTGCACCCAGGAGCATTTACTTCCCTCCTTTTCTGTTAACTCTTCACTTTCTCAAACCCTATCAGATTGAATATGAGGAATTTTTACTACACTTTATTGACTCTCTGTGTAGAGAACTGTCATCTGATTAAAGGTATCGAGAGAATTATTACTGTAACTACTTGCTCCTGTATCCCTATAATTAGGGATCCTTTCCTTAGGTATGGAAAGATGAGATTGAATATGCGGGATCTTTATCATATTTTAATGAATATTTTAATAAATCGACATTTGATTAACTATATCAAGAGAACTATTGCTGTAACTACTTGCTGAAATGAATGGCTGAAAAGGGTCGCCAATAACCAGGCATAAAATTCGTGGGATTGTCAAATTCATTAGCGAAAACAGAGATCTTTTCCGGCCTCCCTAGTCTTCAACTTTCCAGCTAGCTGAACTAAGTAGCTCAATTACCGGACAGTCCCCCCCCCCCTTTCAAAAAAAGAAAGGTATAACAACATCTAAAGAAAAGAAGACTATTACGAACTAATAGTGTAAAAGTGAAAATGCCTGTGCTGTAACATAGTGTATATATTTCCTTCTTTTTGTTTATTTTGTTTTCCTGAAATAAAATTCCCGTGTCTTTCCCATCAAACCGTTCAGTGACCGGTCTGGTCACGGGTACGGGGGTAAGAGACGGCGTTCTGTTCTGTAACTACTTGCTTCTGCATCCCTATGACCACGAATCATTTCCTTAGTTATGGGGAGATGAGATTGAATATGCGGTATCTTTATTACATTTGAATGAATCGATGGCATTTCTGTATAGAGATCCGGTTAAATATATCGACAAAACTATTTCTGTAACTACTTCCTTCTGTATCTTTATAACCATGAATCCTTTCCTTAGGTATGGGGAGATGCAGCCATGCAAATATTCTTTTCACTGTCACCATGCTGGGGAGGACTGATAACACTGGCTAGTTACAACAGATTTCATAATAACTGTTACAAGTAAGTTATCAGTTTTTTCACTAACATAGCAAATAGAAGACTAGCCTGTATAAGAAAGATTGGTAATAAGATTTCATTCTCGCACAAACTGGTTGCTATATACGTATATAAGTTACTTCAATAGAAATAAAAAGAAAACAATTTTAGTATTTTAAATGATAAAACTCCAGTAGACTCAAAACTTTATCACAATAATTCAAAAGTCAGCATATACAGTTTCTGTTTTACCATTGAATAAAGCTATCAAATTATACTTCTATAAATGTAGTATATGTATGTTTGTTATTAAACAGTTCACAAAGACATTCTGCAAATATTTTTGTCTCTGTGTAATGCGTTTATAAACATTACACATAGACAAACAATACACAATAAACATTCATATATTCCAATAATTTTTTTAACATATTTATTAAATTACACAAATCTACGAAAAGAATTTTCGTTGTGCGTTTTTGATAAGTATTTAGTTGGAAGAAAAAATGTGCAGAGTCAAATAACTAGTAGTTAACCATGCAGTAATTTAAATGTCCTTTTCATTGTTGTTGGACACGCCATTAAGCAAGAGACATAAAATGACACATCGAATGTCCTTAATCGAACTCGTTTTAACAGCGTCTGAGGTATGAATGACGCAATACCACGCAGGGTGGCGCCACCCACTCATCTGCTTTAACCCTCTGATTCCTAAGGCCATTGGAATAAAGGGACCTCAAAATAAGGAACACCCGAGCTCTTCTATCAAAGATAAGGGAAATTCACTTCCCCTTAAAAACCACAATGGCAGCTGGCACTGTCCTAATTCTAAGAAAACCCCCCTTTTCCCCAAACACATCTGGGAGAGCCACTCTAACGAAGAAAGCACGCGTCGCGGGTGTGAAATCAATCACACTTAAGGAAAAGGGGTGGAAATTTCAGAGTGGCATTCGGACGTTTAGGACGGCTATCGTCTTTTGCTTGAAGGGACGTATGGGACAGTCCCGTATTGATAGAGTTAAAACCAAATTAGTGACTCTTCTTTATAGAAGACATTATGTATTGTTCATTTCAAATACCTGAAAAAAAATTGGCATTTGATGTGACAAAACTAAGGGCACTTTTGTATTCAGGAGGACAAATTTTAATATTAAATGTGTGGCAGTATCAAAAAAGCGAAATCGGTGTTTACCTGTGGTTTTTATAGTTATTTGTCACTATGGTTCAAATATGGATGTTTGGTAAATTGTGTAATTGCATCTTTATTATGAAATATAATGCATAAGAAAGTTTTTAAAATGTTCAGTATTTGCAAATTCAATATTAATTCAGAAATGTATAATTTGTCTTATAGGGATGCCTTATTTATTGTTTTCGGAAATTGTGGAACTAGTTTCTTCGCTGGATTTGTAATCTTTAGCATCGTCGGTTTCATGGCTCACGAACTCGGCGTTTCCGTTAACCAAGTTGCAGCACAAGGTAAAGTTGCAAATTTCTTGTTGCATTGATCTGTTCCGAAAATGGCTCTAAAGAAAGTTAGCATAGCTTTGCTTTCCATTTTTGGTATATGTATCATTTTTTTATTTAAAAATACACTAATTGGCTTTCCATATCTGAATTTCTCGGGTGAGTAAACTTTTTTTCTAAATTATGGTGAAGTTTCAACGATAACAAAAAGGATGTACCTGAAAGGCAAGTAAAAATCTACTTGTTTTTATTTCTACATAGTACCATTTGTTTATATTTTCCATTTTTTTATATTCAGAATGGCACAGAGTGGGAGTATATAAATACAACATTAATAAGTTAAAATAAAGACTCTCTTGTTACAAATGAGTATATCTTACCATTTTTGCTTAAAATGTGTGAATTAAATAAAATTTCAGTTTGGGAGGAAAGATAATCGTTAAATTAAAATAAAGTACCGTTTAAATTTCAAAACACTATTCTTAGCAATTGTTCATGTTTTAAATTTCTCTTGCAGGTATGTGTGGTCAATGTTTTTTCTTACACTTGACGGATTGACTCATGAGTCAACATTCCTGACAAACTTTGTATATGAGTATTTGGAATGTACTAAAACAAATTTTGTTGCTTTTTTACCGTTTTGTTAAGAAGTAATTTTTAAATTTAAATTTTTTTACCGTTTTGCTAAAAAATGATTTTTAAATTTAAATTTTTTTAAACGCGAGATAATGAAACTAACTTTCTTGAAGCTGGCCAGCAATTAAATGTCATATAAAATTCTCATAACCATATTTATATAAAAACTGTTCATATAGATATTAAATTAAAATCAATCAAAAAAATCCGACTTTGGTAGTTATGGAGGGGGAGGACCCGTAAATTGATTTGTCTAAGGGTTCTGGCCCTGTTGTGTTCTGTTCTACATTTTTTGATATTTAAAATGAATATATCAAGGATACTTGGATAGTAAGCTTATGATTCTTAACTTTCATAGTTCTTTTCCAGTTTTATATCACAGGTGTGAATATTTCAGTTGAAATATTGCCAATTTCATTTATTTTATTTTCACATCATTCAGCTCATTCTTTGGTCCTTTTATATTGCTTTTTTGTTAAATATTTACATTTTTCTGTTTCTTTTTAAATAAAATTGTTTAAAATAATCGTACTTATTAACTCCTTCCCAATTACAACCTAATTTTAATAATTACTCTTTTAAAAATTGATTGTTTTGTCCTTTTCAGAACGCGGTTCAAAATTACGAAGTACGCGACAAAATAGCACTCGTGATGCTTCAAAACTAGACGTTAGTATAATTAAAATATTGTGTCGTGTAGCTGCAAAAGTAACCATCACCACTTTTCAAAATTATGTTTTTTTAAAGATTATATGTCCATTTGACCCTCTTAACATCTGACCATTATGAATTGATATCTAGAATACATTGCCTCTTCGAATGCATGCAGTTTATTTTTCAAATCTTAATTTCGCTAGATGTGACAGAAAATCCACTTCCTTATTTGGAGATGGCCACTTTTGCAGCTACACGGCACATTTGTTACTAATTGTGTCGAAAAACAATTTGCGTTGGTGGTAAAAGAAATTAGTATGGCTCAAATTAAAGCAAGAATTCTTTCGATTATCTTCTTACTTTAATGAAATATTTAAGAACCTATAATTTATCTTTGAAATTTTGTTTCAGTTGGAGAGGAAGAATGTCAGGAAAAAAGCTCTAATGAAATTATAAACACTTTAGTTTCGCTTTCAAGTACGAGATAAATGGAATGAATCTTTTATTTATACATTTCTAATGTATCACACAAACAACTGTTTGAATTCGCCACTCTGTTGCGCTAGAAAGCAGAAACAAATGACTGAGCTCGCGTCAGAAAAAACGCACGTGTGGTTTGGATACGGCTGCTGAGGGAAATGGACACCGCGAGAAAAGGACCGCTCGTGTGGCCGTAGCCTAAGCATATGTCTCGTTTCTTTAAAGAGAGGGTAAATCGCTTCTTCTGCGGCTGCTCACATTTTTTTTATTATGTTTCAGGCGAACACAGAATCTTGCCGTGAAAATTAAGTAAACGAGAAAAAGTCAGAAGATAAGGTAGTCAAAGAGAATACTATAGCTAGGGTTGCCATAATTGCCAAGCATTGATACGGGACGTTTAAATTCTAAATAAATAAAACATGAAAAAAGTGGGTAGGTAATGGTTTATATTATTCTGATAAAAAATCAATAAAGTCTAAGCAATCTAATAAAATGAACACGTAGAATGATAAAAAAAAAAAGATGCCAGACTAATCCTTTTTAGCCCAGTCATTCTTTAAAGTTGATATTAATTCCTTAATTATATAATTTTCTTCTTTCACATAATTATAAAATTGGGCGCAAGTCATTTTAAAACTATAATGACAAATCAAAATTGCTTCATTTTTCTCCACTTGCAACCTGTTTCATTCGTCTGACCATTGAGTTGACATTAGGGAAAATATTCTCTTCACATTTGCATTGTGGGCTGGAATGGCAAATTCGTAGTAGTATAACTTTATTACATCTCATCAATATAAGGGAGGAAACGGGACAAATAGTAATACGGTACTGAGGAGTGTAATACCGTGACAGTCCCGTATATACGGAACGTATGGCAACCCTAATCATATTCCAAGAAACTGCCAATGCCCTCTACATACGTTGATGTGTTCCTCATATCTGAATTTCCACGATTGTATCGCTGACGAAATATTCTGTGCTCTGTTGTGACACAACGACATTTCGCGAACTCTTAACATGCAGAATTCTTTCTGTACAGCGTGCTTGAGTCGGATTCTGATTCATTGTGTTTGCTTCATAACAAGAAAAATTTTGATTTTCTATCTACTATCTGTAAATCTTATTTTTGTATCATTGTTCATAAAATAGTTACAGCCGTTTGTAATCGGGACAATCATTCTGAATTATTCTGTTTATTCTTCTTGTTAACGCTTTATAATTTTAAGAGTTTATTGATACTGTTAATTCATCCAAGTAGAATTATGTAACTTTTATAATCAGGGGCGGTGCCAGTGGGGGACCGGGGGCCAGGGCCCCCTGTCAGAGATGCTGTGCCCCCCCCCCTTGTCGGGGAGAGTTTTTGTACCCCGTCATGGAAAATTTTTGTACGGGGTATTCAACTAGTTGATAAATAACGATCTGGCGAAAATTTGAGACCAATTTCATTAAACTCCCCCACCGTTCAGCAGGTCGTGCCCCCCCGTCGGGCAGACCGTTCCCCCCTTCGGGCAAACTCTAACGCCACTCCTATTTATAATACATACGAAGTCGTCTTTAATACACTGAACATGATTATAGTTTACCATTAGGACTGTGCAGCTAAACTAACAACTGTTTGCACTCAGACAAATTTTGGGATCTTAGTTATATCGGCTAGTCAGGCTACAGATGCCCATTCGTTTGAAACAATCATTAATGAGTACTAACGATTTGCAAAATTTATTTCCATTTATATTGATGTTAAACATCAAAAATATCCATTTTTACTTTCTCGTATACAAAGAGAAAGTATTATAATCGTCAAAAAATTCGAACTCGAGATTTTGACCAATCTCCACGTTTTAGACCTCCCTGAGTCGGAAAAACACAATTTTGGAAATTATGTCCGTCTGTCTGTGAACACGATAACTCGAAAACAATTAGAGCTATAGGAATGAAATTTGGTATGTGATCTTGACAGATAATTTGTAGGTTTGTATCAAATTTTGGACAAAATCGGTCCACGGGAAGTCTGTCTGTCCGTGTTCATGCGAACACGATAACTCCAAAACTTTAATAGCTAGATAGATAAAATGTGGTATACAGTTTTATCATCAGGAATGTACGTCCGTAGCAAGTTTTAGGCCAAATTCGCTAAAAGATTGACTGTCTGTCGATCTGTATAATCACATAATTTTGAACGCAATAACTTCTTAACAAAATTACTTAGATAAATGAAATTTTGTATCCTCCTCCGTGGCCTTCGAGACACGCGCTACTACTAATACCCTCCTTTCGACGTAGGCGCGCGCCAAAAGAAATTCATGGATAATCATTGCATTCTTGGATACAGTAGGTTCGATTTTTTTTTACCCACGTGCGGAGAGAAAGGGTTGACATAATTGCCAAGCGTTGATACGGGACGTATAGGTGCTAAATAAATAAAACATGAAAAAAGTGGGTACGTAATAACTTATTAGTTAGTAATTAGTTATCAATAAAGTTTGAGCAATCTTATAAAATTATCACGTAGAATAATAAAAATAATGCGAGGCTAATCCTTTTTAACACAGTCATACTTTAAAGCTGATTTTACTTACTTAATTATATCATTTTCTTCTTTCACATAATTATAAAATTGGCCGCAAGTCATTTTAAAATTATAATGACGCGGAGTTTAAGAAGAAAACGGGACAAATAGTAATACGGGACTGAGTAGCGAAATACGGTGACAGTCTCGTAAATACGTTCCCCAGTTAGAGGGAAAATGACACCTTATTGGGGAGAAAGTTTAGGGGAGAGCACTCCCGCTGGTTATTTGAGAGTGTTAACACATCTTATCTTATAGGTGCTGGTCTTGCTTTCGTTGCGTACCCAGAAGCTGTTGCTCGACTACCGGTTTCGCCACTCTGGTCCTTCCTCTTCTTTCTGATGCTCATGACTTTAGGACTTGGGACTCAGGTAACTTGATACAAGTGGCAATTTTTCTGTTTCAATGACTAATAAAACACAGCGATTTCAAACGGAGGTTTACACTAATGACTAGGTGTGATTAATCTGTACTTGACATGTCAGTTCACCAATCACTTCACCAACAAAAAAAAACTGCACTACTTGACATACACTTAAGTCGAAGATGCATTCTTCATTCCACTGTAAATGTCATTTCCACTAACACCTTCAACATTCCACATGCACGACAGAACAATGTCAATTCCACTAAACCTTCAATATTACACTCACACATGGAACTCAATCGAAGACGCATTCTACATTCGACTGTAAATATCAATTCCAGTAACGTCTTCTACCGACAAAACTTGAATTATTGCGCTGAGCTTATTTAGAGGAATACATGGTACGGCATTACTTGTTTTGTAGTTTCTGTTTCACTCAAAGGCGTACACCACAAGCCGTTTTATAACAGATTTCGCCTGGCATACACAGGCATCTATCAAAGAAATCTCAAAGCTCCACAACGTAGAAAATGCGCTAGAACCACAGTTCCATTTTAATTTGGGCATGCCTTATATATTTTGCATTAAAATGCGAACTGTGGAATATTTACAGCATCCAAAAGATAGGAAACAGTTTCCGTGCTAAATATTTTTAAAATTTGTCAAAAAGCATAAGACAAATATAATACTTGATTGCAATCATTCAGTTTCAGCTGAAAAATTTTATAATAAATTTTTCATAGCATCAAATAATTTTTAACCAGAATAGTTCTACAAAAACTATTCGAAGTGTCTGAAACTCATGATTTGTATAAATCAATATTTCCTTTCTTTTTGTTGAATAAGAACACAAAGGATTTGCCTACAGGTCTAATAAAAGTTGGTTTATCGAATTCCCGATGTATATCCCTCCCTTGGAAGAAGACTACCACAATATGAAAAACTGGAGTTTTGCAGGAAAAGTATTTGAACTTCGCCTGTTTACCGTAAGATAACAGAACTCTGCCTGACTGCTCTCACCAGAGATAAATATTGAAATTGAAATTATAACATCATGTCTCGAAGACATATACAGGATTTTTCTAGTTCCCTCTAGAAATCAGATAAGAAATGAAGGAAATAAAATTATAAAGGAACTATGGCAAAATCGTTGGAATGAATAAAAAAAGGCGCGATGGGCCAAAAACCTAATAGATAAAGTTAACGTAGATAGATTATATGGCGATTTCTACATAAATCAAATTTTGATGGCGCATGGAGTTTTTAGAGAACATCAGGCTAGATTCTGCGGTCAAGAAACGGGATCTGTGCTTCACGTAATTAAAGAGTGCGAAATTTGGACCTCATACAGAAAAAACTAGCGTAGTGGGTGGCTATCAATGAGTTTAAAAGACTTGATAAATAATGCCGATATTCATGTCTCATTGGAGGACTTCTTTACGAACTGTTTATTAAAGAATTAGACTTATTGTCGTCGTTCAGTGAAACTGTTGATTCCTGTCTCTAAAAAAATAATTGTAAAACAAGTATTATTCAAACTGAAATAAAATTGTAGCACATTTTCCCCGCACGGCCTAGGCCAGGGTGGGGTAATCTTTGTATCTTCCTAGCAAAAAAATGCGGAAAATTTCGTATTGTGACATCCTTCTACCAAGCGAACGATGTGTGTGCATAACAGAAATTAATATCTTTTTATTTTATAAACGATAACAAATAACCACGCTAATATTTGTTATAGAGATAAAAATAAAATGTCTTCTTCGGTGGAATAAAATAAAAACGCCTAAGTAAAAAAATACTACAGAAGGCTTGAGCGTATAATACAAGTAAAAAGCATTTTGAAATCGAAAGGATAAAAACAGATAAAGTATTTTAATCCTCTTTTCGCTGGCGTCATAAAAATCACACCTCAATTATTCGATATATTTTGGCGGGCGATGTTATCATTATGTTGCATATAAATAGCAACTCTTTCCGGTACAATAGTATTTGAACTTCTGGCAAGCGTTGCGTATCAGTAGAGATTAAAAATTGCCGCGATTTTATACAGAAAAATTACAACAAAAATAAGAGGCTGGAGGGTTAAAGCTAATACAAAAGTAAGCATATTACCATGTATGGAACTAATTGAGAAGTTCCATTAAAACGTTTGAAGTTTAATGCCGGTTTCAGAAAGAAATATATAACTTTTCAAATATTAACAACCGATAAAAATAAAACAGATTCATACTAAATATATTCTTAAAATGAATAAATATATTCTTTAATTTCAATCTTGCGAATGGACTTAGTTCCATTCGTTTACACATGGGCTGTAACGCCATAGAGAGAAGGTTATTCACCTTTCATTGATCGCCGTATGTAAAATACAAAACTCTGATGGGTTATTTTTTTTTTTTCTTTTCTCACCTTACTAGGCAATCTCACCTTACTAGGCAACGCTTCAATAAACGTTGCACGAATCTTCCTTTCTCCTCGTTATTATGACAGAAGAGATGTTTTTCACTGGATCAATAAATTTGACGCTAGCGTTACAGATCTTACTTTTCAAGAAACTTAACATAAATGTTTCTTTCTCCTTGTTAATATGATAGAAGAATTGTTTCTCACTGGATTAATAAATTTAACGGTATCACTATACATTGCACGAATGTTCGTTTCTCATCGATAATATGACAGAAGAGATGTTTTTCACTGGATTAATAAATTTGACGATATCGTTACAGATCTACTTTTCAAGAAACTTTGCATAAATGTTTCCTTCTCCTTGTTAATATGACAGAAGAATTGTTTCTCACTGGATTAATAAATTTAACTGTAGCACTATAGATCTATATTTTAACGTAAAAATTTCCAAATTTTTCTGTATAGCGTGAAAATATTATTGCTTATTTTTTTTAATGTTCATGGACGAAAATTTTCACATATTTTTGTCTTGCTAAGACGTTAGTTATTTCTCAAAACTGAATAAAAAAGATTTAGTAGTTTAATTGTATTTAATATTAGCATTACAAGGAATTTAACATTTTAAACTTTTTTTATTCAGATAAAAAATGCATCTTTGTAGTCTCGATTCTGTTAATTTCAAAGAACCTGTTCAAAAGTGTTTTTTTATTGCATAAAGTAATACATTATGCACACTTTACTTTTTTTCTTCATAAAAAACGCTCAACATAAAAACATATGGCACATAAAATAAATAAAATGTCTCCAACAAAGCATCGACAATAACATACGACTCCAAGTTTCAATTCACTAAATCGTAGGCTCCTGCTTTCAGTAGTAAGAAAGATTGAGTAAAAATGAACAAAATTTTTAAAAACAGATTTTAAAACAAAATTTTATTTATGCACCAAAGAGTAGACATTTTTTCATTATTTTCTGCTCTTTAGTTTTTAATTTATGCAGTAATTAGATTACAAGATTTCATATTATAAATATCATGAAATCTTGGTAATGAAATTTTTCTGCCAGGCGGTGCCATTCATACAGGATCACAATTTAATCAAATTAACCAATTAACTGATAGTTAAATTCTGAAAATGTGGAGTATTGTATTTTCATCAAGAACACACAAGTGTGCAATATATCGGGAAAGGAGTAAAAAATCGATTACAAAATTTCATCTTTACAAACATGAAACTATTCAAGTTCGCCATCTTGGCTAACAACTGAAAAATTGCGTCCTTCAGCTGGTGTGGTGCGGAAGAGGGAGGGGCCAGTTGAGGTGTCGCCGTCGGCATCTAACTATGGTTCAAAATTACGAGGTCCGTCCCAAAATAGTCTTCGCGTTGCTACAAAACGCAACGTTAATATAATTAAACTAAACTGAAAAATAAGAGCAGGTTATGAAAATTGTAATAGAATCCACTTATCAGATGAACAGGTTAACCTTAGGGCTCAATAACGTAGAACTATATGAATCATTAAAAGCATTTCTTTATGTAGCGTGTCTCTTATCTTACTGTTCTGATATTTTTTAAATAAAATTGGAAGTTGAACCAAAGTAAAATGTAATAGACAGACCCTCTCCATAAAAACAGAGTATTTTTTGTTTTAAATGGATTCACTCTGAAAATGTGCTTCTAATGTACTCACTAAACCCTCCACTGCGTAGAGATACATATTTGTATCACTTACATTTTACCTAGTTCTGAATAATTTCGTAATCAGTTAATCAAATAAGTTATTTTGAAAATTTTTGAAGCGAATAGCATTTTAGTAGGTAATTTTGATTAAAATTTTAAGCTGTAAATTCCTTAGTCTCATTCACACAGATTTTAACAGCTGTTGCTGGAAAATAAAAAATCATACATGGTAGGATAATGCTCTTTTTTTATTTCAGTTTACCATTGTTGAGACTGTTGTAACAACAATCGTTGATACCTGGCCAGAAAAATTACAACGACGAAAGCCTTGGGTTCTGTCTAGTGCGTGTTTCGTCATGTTTTCTTTGGGACTTCTCATATGCACTAAAGTAAGTAAATCAACATCTAGAATTCTCTACCGGTTAAAAGAAATCCATCACAAAAACTAGCCGTAATACAATAAGGATGAATAATATTTCTCTGAAACAATGTCAACTTTATTCTTAAATTTTGTAACTCTTGGAAGCATGTATCACGGCACGTGTATATTTAGAGTTATTTATTTTTGAAAATAAAAAAAGGAAGATGCATCTATTTTCAGCTGCTTCTGTCAAAAAACATTAAATACCTTGAATTCTAAGTTATATTTTTAGTTATCTGAAGTACACTTTATTGGAGTGTTTCTTAGCATGTACGGCGCACCGCTATAGGGGCTATGAATAATTTCTACTACAAGACGAATTCGACATGTACTCCAAAATAGATTTATTTTTCCATTAATCACAAAACAATGATCTTTCCTCCACCTTAATTTACAGTTCACCTTTTCAAAGTACTGGAATACCCTGAAGTTACACGATAGGTGGGACTGAAAAAAACGCATAAGTTGAGGTTTAACTTCTGATATAAATACATGCGAATTTTAATTAATTAGAGATAAATGCTTGGAAAACAGTTGTGTGGGAGAAAAGTATGCAATAAAGAATGTAGTTTTCATAAATATAGATAAAAATAGTTCATATTAAAATAAAAGTTACACAAGGAGAATTGTTTTTTGTCGATGATTTCATCAAATCTAAAGAACTTGTCTGAGGACTCAACGACATTTTTTTCTCAAGTAAAACTTCTTTAAACCAAGCTAATAGTTTTTTCAAATAGTTTCAGTAGTTCTCCAAAATTTGTAACCCTTTTTCAAGTGAGCCGAGACCATCTGTTATGCTGGCAATTGTCATTTGTTTTTCTGGTGGATCTGGGTCTGAAGTGTCGGTTTCTATAGTAACAATTTGCTTACGTATCTCTGTGAACTATGTTTGTCAGCAATTCCGTGAACTCCTAGACTGTCAGCTCTTGACTTCGTGAGTCCAACAGCTCAATAATATCATTACTTTCAAATGCGAGTAACTACCTGGCGAGATTGGCAGTTTCCTTTCTAACATGGTGTTGTTTCCATTTCATTTTAGAAATATAATGGACAGATTTTCTTTTTTATTTTTGTTATTTGTTTTTATTTCCGAATTTTGCATTCGTATCATGTGCTAAAATGGGAAATATTCGAAGTGGACAGTGGAGGTTTTTAACAATATTAGGCCACAGACGCAAAACTGTTTTGAGTCTCCTCCACCAACCCAAAGTCATAAATTCGCCTTCTACTTAGCATTGTGATGTACGCGAAAGAGGTTTTGAGGCCCCAGAATCTTGATGGGAAAATAAGGAACCACGTAACTTAGAGTTCGAGTAAGTCGAGGTACTGCTGTAATAACACTAGCGACAAAGAGCAGGTTCTGTTCTTTTTATCTTTTATCCAACATCTCAACTAACACAAAAAGGCATGTTTATATTAACTAAGCAAAATTCCAAAATTGATTTGTAGTAAAATTACAAATTCATTTGTTGTAATTGCATTAGAGAATATGTAGCTTATCGGTAATGAAAATTCATATGCGAAGTTTCTGCGTATTAATTGTCCATATTTTCTTTTTAGGGAGGAATGTATTTACTGCAGTTAATGGACAATTATGCAGCTAGTTTTTCGGCACTTCTTATTGGTTTAATAGAAGTTATTGTAATATCATGGGTGTACGGTAAGAACTTTTCTTTCGAATAAGGATTGTTGGAATTATTAGAAAGTAATAAAATTCTTTAAAAAAGAAACACTTTTAAGAAATGGTTTATTTTCTTAAAGAAGCTAAATATTACTTAATTTCATCAGCTTCAAATAAACTCTATGATACAGATACAAAGCCCAATACTATTTGAGGGAATGTGGTGGTTTCAATTCAAAATTTACTTTGAATTGAAATTAAAACAGTTTTAAAAACAAACTTTTATTAGTGTACTAAAAAGCAGATTTTTTTTATTTTAGTTATTTTCTTTTTTATCTTTAATTTGCATTTCATTATTATAAATATTATAGAATCTAGAAATCAATATTTCTCTTATTCACTATCAGGTGGCGCCACTCGTACGGAAGGAAATTTTAATTAAATTAATAGATTAACTGATAATTAGGTTCTGAAAATGCTTAAATAGTGTATTGTCATTGAGGCACAAAGGCGTACAAAATTTCAAAACTCTAGCACATAAGGAAGAGAATGAAAAATCGGTTACAAAATTCCATCTTTACAAACATGAGATAAGTGTGTGAATACATTCTAATCATCCTCAATTTTAATGATACCAAATATTCCATAATTTTTATTGAATAATGAATCTAGTACTCAAATTAATGTTTAGTTTAGTTATATTAACGTCCCGTTTTGAAGCAACACTAGGGCTATTTTGGGACGGACCTCGTCATTTTGAACCGCGGTCAGATGACGAGGACGACGCCTGAGCTGGCACCCCCTCTCCAAACTTCCACGTCACACCAACAGGAGGACGTTTGGCCACTACATATGATTTAGCGTGCAACAGGCCCCATACTTGGCGGATCTTCAGTGGAATCGGGTTTCAAACCTGGAACCCTCCGGCCCCAATCTAACCTTAACGAAGAGCTGAAATCAATCTAGATTCAAGTCTAAATGCTCATTTCAAGCGAAAATCTCTACTGAACGAATATTTATTTTTATATTTATTTATTATTGAACATGCCAAACTCCTCGTACTCCACAAATGAACAACACGAGGCTTACAGAAGTAAGTATACAAAACAATTCTTTACACAAAAAAGAAGTATTCAAAACAAACAAATAATGAAAAATAATTAAATGAATTAGATAAGACAAAGTAAAATAATAATAATAATAACAAAATCATACTGAGAACTCCATCAAGAAGAGAAAGTCAAAATCTCAATAATCAAAGAATCAATATTTTACAAGAGTATACAAAAGTATAAGATACAAAATTCGTATAGAGAAAAAAATGGAATATATATATAAATGAATTAATAGAGAAAAAAATTACAAAAAACACCATAAAAAGTAAAACAAGAAAATAATAAAAAAAATCGGATAAGAAGAAAACAAGGTAATCAAAGTAATATTTGAGCAAAACGGTTTTACATTAGGTGCGTAAATTTTCTAAATCAGTAGGAAAAACATTATTTATATTTACAAGTGTGAACAAATTCTGTAAAAGATAAGAAGAGGATGTGCTAATCAATGAGTGCTGAACGAATAAGTATAATGATTCTTCTTTTTACAGGTATCGAACGTTTCTTGATGGACATCAGAGTCATGTTGGGAAAATATCCTTATCCTTATCAATACTGGAGAATCATCTTCCGATTCGTTGTACCACTTCTGATCATCGTAAGTGGAATTTTTGCTTTTAAATGATAATAAATAATTAAAATAATTTAAAACAATTTTAGTTTCTGAACTAATAAAAATCATATCCTTATATGCATTTAAAGTACCATTCATCGCCTTTGATCATTTTTCTTTTTAAATGCTAATACTACTATAACTAGTTAAAATAATTCAAAATAATCGTCATTTACCCAAATATTTTTTAAACAGAAAATAATATTCCAGTCATTTGAAGGGGAAGGTAGCACTGATGTGATGAACATATAACAAATAAGATCTGACACAGCTCTGATTTTTTTAAAAAAATAGCTTTTATAACCAAAAATATTGATTATATTACCCTCATTATATTTTAAGTTTACTGCAAACAATAAATTAATGCATAAAGATATTAAACGGAGTTGTGGAATTTAATATCTCAAAGTTGTTGGGCAGGATTATCTGCGTCGTAATTAAAATGTGGCTCTGAAACGAAAATAATAATGAGGTTATTCAAAAATTATGAAAATAATTATAACAGCATATGCTACAAACTACTTTCATCGCCTTCTAGAATTGAAAATTTCAATTATTTTAGAGATATCAACTGAAAAAGACAATGGTGACAAATTCACAGTGGTCACAAACAAAAATCCAAATCACTTACGTTATGTTTGGGTAGTAAGGACTTGAATAGATTACTGTACAGCAATTTTGAAATTCTACGTGAGTTGAAGCTCTTTAAATAAAATATGCTATGCTTAAGGTTCTTACTTCTCAATTGATATCTTTCAGTTCATACTAGTTTTTACTTGGATTGATATGCGACCAACGGAGTATGGTGATTACGTCTTCCCAGGTTGGGCTACGGCAATGGGCTGGGCTTTGTCTCTCTTCTCTGTGAGCGCTATTCCTATCACTGCAGTTTACAAAATATATAATGCTGAGGGACCCATTTGGGCAGTAAGTATGAGGCATTTTTGTATGCTTCTTTTCATTTATATTCCAGTACACAAGAATGAAGAAAGGAGTAATAACAATATATCAAATTCTCTGTACACTACACTCTGAGAAGTTATGCATATTTAAACAGTACGAGGCATTTTTTGTATACTTTTTTAGATTTAAATATTAATGCATATAAATGCAAAAACAGAAATCGAACAATTAATACCGATCTTTCAGAACCTCTGTACTCTAAACTCAGAGAAATAATGCATACGTTAAACATCTGCGTTAATCAGATTAATCAACATAAAAATAATTTTCAACTGTATATTTAAGCTATTCAGAATGAAGCAAAAATTTTTAGTAGCAATTATAATTTGTTATATAAATTCTTTACGTTACTAAAATTATCTAGATATAATAATCAATCAAAAGCTTATGATATTTATGTAATTATTGTTGTTTACTTTTATAAAATTCATAATAATGAATAAAAATATGCGTCTTCAAATTCGAATTTGAATTTAAAATAAGTTCTCCTACAAGTAATTTCTATTTCAGTATTTCTCAAATACAAGATTAGCCCTCTGTGATCGGAATGTATTGTATAGTATTTTTGAGGGTATCAAAATCTACCAATTTCTCTAATAGTTATGTCAATGATAAATTAGATCCTTTACTTAATATGGCAGGTGTGGGGAACCTTTTCGTTAGCAAACAACGGTATTGCAATAGGTAGCAAAGACCTCAACATGCGATCAAAAACCAAGCGCAGAGGCGAAGTCTTGAAAGGGATAGTGTTGCTCTAGGACATCGCTAAACCATATGTTACCAAGAAGACACTCAGTCTGCTCACAAAATTTCTATGGGAAGTCTTCAAACATCTTTCATGCATCCTCGATAACTCTTCATGTGACTTTCAATCTTCGGCACCTTAAAAATATCACTGACAGGTTTGGACCTGTGACATGGAAGTGTAGGACACAGTGGCAAACTAGATCCGTCAGCAACCAAGGATTTTCTACACTTGAGCCATTCACTCCCTAAGCATGGGGAAGGAGTGTCCAGGATCAGTACATCAATCGCAATGGCATTTATGTGTAGGTGTCACATTACACGTGAACTGTATTTGAAATATTCTTTGAATATAACAATATTTCCCTTTTCATTTTGGCACACCTTATAGATTACCAAGATGTTGAGATTAATGGACAATTTCCTAACAGTGTTCAACAGCAATTGCCATTTATTTTAAATGATAATAAACATTCTATCTATTTCAGCGAATCAAAACTCTTTCGAAACCTACGGCCGACTGGGGTCCCAAGCTGCAGCAGCATCGTGTGGAAACCCACGCTCCCAAGCACACCGACTCTCAAGTTCCTCTGACATTGCCAAATTATGATCCAGATGGCTTTGGGGACGATAATGATTCCGACAGTAAAAACAGCGATGGATATTTCAGCACCGAGGGATTACACATGACAATACCAATACGAGAGACGGGACTTTAAACTGAAAAAACACTCTTTACTCAAGTTGAATGAATGCTAGTCATTTATCTATCAGAAGCCATATCGTTTCTGTCAGGGTGCTACTGTATTAATTGGAAGAGTTTCGTTTCCTGTAGAAACGGAAATTTTGTAAATAGTCGTAAAAAAGTATTCTGTTTATAGAACGAATTTGAATTACTCTGAAAAACTTCTTATATACAATTTGTATTTGAAGAAAGTGTGTTTTTAATTGTTAAGAGTGTGTGTTTTAAATGTCCCTTCTTGTTTTCAGTTACCTAGGAAAATAGCTTCTGAGAGCTGTAATTTGCCTACTATGTTTTTATTTTTGTATGCTGCATTTTTTCCTCTTGGACACGCTGTTACATTCTCGTAATTTCATTAGATTAACCTCGTTTCTTTTCTTTTTTCTTGCTCGGAGCGAAAATGACCGTGTAACATTATTTTACCTCAAACTTCTGGCAGCGCGAAAGGCAGCAGTTACTAAAAGAGAGGTTTGAAGCTAAATATTGAAATAAGTTCCATTTTATGATCATTATGGCAACTATTTAGCATACTTAATCGCTTTGAACCTAAATCCATATTTTGAAGGTGCTATTTTATTAAAGAGATAGATCAGTGCGCGGTTAGTGTTATAACATATATGTTTTACAGTCTATGTGTCATAACAAAGATGCTTTATATGTGTCGTCTTTTGTATGACACGTATTATACATACATCTAAAACAGCTTCTTTAACTGCGCGAAATATGTCCATTTATGTGTTCATTTCAAAAGTAACGAATCTTAGTACATAAACTAAAAAGAAAATTTAATCAATTAAAATATGTACAAAGAATGTGAAGAATTCATTAAAGCAGGAATGAATTCTGCTTTAAAAAGCAATTTCTCATTGCTATTTCATCTATCACTACGTAACGAATTGCAGCTCCTAAAATCCTAACGTAAATTTATTTCAGGACGTTCCAGTGAGCTGCCATAAATCATTATAGTATTTGAATATAGAAAAAACAGAAATTGATTAAACGTTTAGAATTGGTGCGTTTATTAAAGCTGAAACATAATTCTTTTACTTCAAAGTATCTTTCATTTACATTCAACTTCTTAGAGCCTTGCATCCATTGTTTAAAAACTGCTTTCCAGGTAACTTTTGCTCCGAGTAGAGCGTTATGAACCCGACTTTTATCTCTGGTACTGCTCCTCAATATATAAGATATAAATTAATTTTGAACGCCTTTTTTACAAATAAAAAATAGTAGTGCAAAATTTACACATAATACTATGCTAAATTAGTGCCATCGTTTAAAACAACCTCATTCGATGTATATATGGCAAGAATTGAATTATTGTCTTTTATTTAAACCGCTTATCAATAGAACTCGTACAAGAACTGCTAAATACAATGAATGAATTTTTGCATTATATTTTCATAACGTATTGCTTTTGTATTTAGAAACCTAAAATCGATTCTTTGAATACAACTCTCTTCTATTATGTAAACTATGTACAGTATGTAAGTATGTAAACATATGTTGACTAAAGGCCAGCATTGTATTTAGTGCTCAATTAAGTTTTCATCTGTATAAGATTTGTCATTATCAGTGCTGTATAATTTTTAGCTTGATGAAATAAAAAATGCCATTTTATATTTGACGTTTTATTGTATATTATATGAAAAATAAAAATGTGTGTGAAAACATTTTGTTCTGGTTAAATTTTTTAACATCAGAGATGTAAAATATTATGAGTAACTGGTGCGTTTAATAGTACGCAAATAGGATGCTTGTGCATGCGATCATGAAAACGGAGAAAGTGGTTCTTATATGCTGTGGAGAGACAAACACAGTTACCGCTAGAGGCATTCTGACTAATACATTCGGCACTGTGGACCATTTGAAAAGTCTCATATCAATAGTTTATTTTAAAAAGTCGTAAAATTACTTATTAAAAATCTTTCTAAAAGTCATAAGCAAAAATAAAGCCAAAATATGAATTTAAGGACAAATGAAAATTCCAAAGGCCAAGGGCTTTGAAAAAAGTCCAAATTTCCAGAGTTTGACTTTAAAAAGGCCAATATGGCAAGCCTGCCACTGTTCCCGAGGTCTACGCGACGCCGAAAAACAACCCTGTTTACAAAAAGCAGCCCTGCGTTAGGAGTTGCGCCAAGCATTTTATCAACCATCGCCAACGGTGCCAAACATTAAAATAGTATTAGGCACCTAACTTTCTTTCTAATGGTCAGATCGAGGGTTTCAATAGCTTTAAAAATTCCCCGGACAACGCGGATCACTTTGGACAAAACCGCGAGTAAATCGGTCCAGTAGTTTTTGAGTCTATAGCGAACACGCATACGAACATTGCCTTTTATATATATATAAAATACTCTCCCGAAGAGAAAAAACGATTTTTTTCTCATTCAGTTTCTGGAAAATGAAAACCGTTGCCTAGAGAGGAACGCGATATTTTTTTTAACATAGACATATTTAAAATGTTGTGCATACAATATACAACAATTAGAAAAATGTTTTGAGGAAAACCCACTTTGTAGCTACTATATGTTTGAAAGCAATAGGATTAGGATTTGTAAATAGACAGCCACCAATTTTATAATGTAGCATACAGAGATATTGCAGAAATTCAACTCGATGTTAATATTTTCCACTTTACCTCATCAAAAAGTAACTTATAAAAAGTGCATTGTCGATACGCATCTTCAACAATCTGTTAAGCGGGGAGAAAAAGTAACTGGCTTTTGAACTGAAATTCAACAGAAAAAGATTTTTGGTGTATTTGTAGAGCGTTTCTAAAAAAAATTTGCTACATATTTATATAAAATGACCTGATGTCTCGAATTAACTGGAACGCTTCTGATTTTCGATTCATTATTCCGACTGAAAACTGTCCGGTATATGAATTAACCCCTTAAGGGGACATACAACTCTTAAACCTCGAAAAAATGGTGGAAAACTGTCAAATTCGATACATTAGATCTCTGAAACAAGGCAATTCACAAACTCACTTTTTTTCTAAAAGAATATCTGTTCTTTCTCTCATAGTACACACATTTTCATACCTTCATATTGGTATGTGTTTATTTGAGAGAATAATAAATATGGGTAGAATTTTGGGAGAAAAAATGAGATAATCACAATGCGCGCATGATAACGGATAAAATATTTATCTAAAGACAATATTTTGGATATATAAGTAATTCAAACAGTCTGTTTAAGAAACTGAACCACAATTTATTAACATTTAAATTTCATTTCTATTTTATAAACCAATTTCAAATAAAAATGTTAAAAATAGTTAAAATTTCACCTTTTTCTAACGCACCCCCCCTCCCAAAAAAAAAATCTTTATTGAAGAAATATGTACAAAAATGTGATTGAATTTGTAGAACGTAGCAAAATACATATTCGGTAAACATTTTATGTAAAAATATTCAATAGTTGTTGAGATATCATGCGCGCAATATCAAAAAAACACATTTTGAGATATAGCGCTTTAAAGATATGGCCATATTCGATGGTTACGTTAAAGAGTTGATACATTTTAATTCATAACTTTCATAATTATGGGAATTTTCTAACGCGGATTTTTTCAATTGTTCAGAAAAGGCAGAGAAATATTATATATATATATATTTTAAAATTAATTACATAAATTTTCGAGGTTTAACAGTCCTATGTCCCCTTAAGTTGTTTATCTATTTTGGAAATGCGTTGTCATTTTAATTCATTTGAGAGCCTAAAGAACAGTTTAAATGTTTATGGATTCCAAGCAATTTTTGTATCGAATTATAACGTCTGTGAATGATTTGTTTCAGTTTATAAGTTTAAAAATGTGGTAATTCGATGCCCGGAAAATTTCTGGGTTTACTACTTAAGAGGTTAAATATTCCATATTGTACTTTTTTTACATATCACTTAATAGTACATGCTTCTCAACGAACTTTACTTTAAAAGAATATATCCACCCTTTTCTGACAAATGTGTATGAATCAGTCGGAAGAAAAATTAGTAAAATCAGTAGCAAAATACAATTCCTTTCCTTTTTAATCTCTTTCCGCTTTTTGAAATTTGTTATTGTTTTGATTTTTTTATTTTAGTTATTTATTTATTTTTGTATTTTGTAAATATCCTCTCTCATCTTCGTGGCTAGTATCCCAGTTTGAAACTCAGAAGCGACTGACGACACGAAAACTTTCCACTACTGCCATAAAGTAAAAACAAAAAGAAAAATATACTACTGTAGGGCAGAAAGCATTCCCACTGTCTTGGTCCACGATAAGGAGAGAGGTGAGGGGGAGGAAAGGGATTGACCACAGCGTTCACCAGAAAGGTGCTAAATTGCTGGAGGAAAGGTTCTATTGTATAGCGCAATTACACTTGTTATTAATATTTAAAGAAAAAAAGTACTTTATTCGAAGTATGATTTCTTGAATTACAAAATTATCTGAATTACTAAAATAATAATAGCAAAAATATATAATGTCATCTACGTCGTAGTAAATTATGAAATGTATAGAGGGAAAATTTTATATAAACATTCTTAGTTTGCCTTCATTTTCTTTTGGGCCTCTACAATTGCGAGAGGATTTCCTATTTTCATCGATCTTGGATATATGGGATCAACAAGTTCTGGATGTTAACATTCAAAATAAAAAAAAAATCAATTTTTGGTCCATTCTCTGTTGTCCAGAAAAGGAGCACGCATTATTTTTTCAGTTTTCTGCCCCTTTTCGGTCCACATTGAAAAGAAATAATTTTTTTTCTGCTATAAGTATCTGATCATGCACTTGGAAACAATAGATATAGAGAAAAAATTTCCACTTCAATTTCATTGGAACGCCTATTATTTTTAAAATATGGTTTCGAACTGTATTTCTGTATTTTTCAATTCCATATATAGTTAAAATCAAAGAGTTATCTTATTTAGTTCGTTGAAAAGTTATCCAACTTTTGGTTTACGATAAACATTTCTTCATTTAAGTTTCAGTTTCTGGCTTTAAACGCTTAAGGATCGAATTATTTTGAATTGCCTTGCAAATCTACGGAACTTGGAGCGAGTTAACTCTGGTTATGTTCTTAAGATGTTAAATTTAGACTTTTCTATTGTGAAGATTCCAGAACAGCTGCTAAAATAGGCCCCGCCAAAGTAGCCACCTGGACCTGTCGGCAAAACTCCACAAGAAAATTCGTACAAAGAGCTTCTTTTCACTCCATATCTAGTGACACTTGGCACACAAAACCTTTTCGGAAACTCCCAATTAAGAAGGAGTGATGGATGTCCCTTCTCAGTTGAACTGAGACGAGACTATCCACAGACGATACCGCTAATAGCCAAGACTGTCTCTGGACATAAATCAACCGCCTGGTGAAAGGAAGACCTCATTGGTGGACCTCACGAATTGGGGCGGAAAACTTCACTTGTTGGGCGGACCTCGTCCCTAGGAAAACGAAGATTTAAGCGGCGGCAAAAAAGAAAAAAGAGGAGAAGGGAGTTGATTTTCTATCGGTGATCATTTATTGATTGGATTCCGATCATAGCATCGTGTTTCGAGTGCTGGATCTTCGGATCGGTTTTAGAAATAACTGGGTCCCATGCGGCCAGTTGTGTAGCTGAGAGAAGCAGAGTTATGTTGTAAAGTTTAGTTAAATCACTAAAAGTCAATTATAATATTTATTTGTTAAATTCTAAAAAGGGATGAAAATTAAACTCTATTTATTGTAAAGTTTAGTTAAATCACTAAAAAATCAACATATTTGTTGTAAAGTTTAGTTAAATCACTAAAAGTCAATTAGAATATTTAATTGTAAATTCTAAAAAAGGTTGACATTTAATTAAATTATGTAGAGCTTAATTGGAATATTTTATTTATAAAATTCAAATTGACTGTTGAAATTCTAGAAGAAAATGTGTCTTAAATTAATTAACTACACATGTTGAAATTCTAGAAGAAAATGTGTCTTAAATTAATTAACTACACAGCCGTGTATAATATAATAAATTAATTAACTATTATTTATTTTTATTTTATACTTCAAATCGATTATTGTATCCTTGATTAATTATAAAAATGATAAAAAGTCCAATGCACAGCCGTTATATTGTATGAATTAATTAATTATTATTCTTCTAAAATTTTTTTTTTATTTTCTTCAAATCGATTATTTTATTCTTTCATTATTCAAAAAATAATACTAATAATAAATAAACAACTACAAATAAATGAAAATTATTATTAAGAAAAATATTTAATTCTATTTGAGTAAAAGTTCAATAAAGTTTCAGTTTGAAGCAAAGCAGAGTGCATTGACCCTTTTTCCAGCAGAATAGACCTCCCATGTACCCCGCCTTTTTTGCAGACTATTTGAAATAAATTCTTGACTTTCTGGTAAACAAGAGGCAAGCATAAGCTAAGCATCGCCTCCCACATTACGAAACAACAGACGAGAAACATTCCTTTTTCCCCTTTGGGACAAAATCCGCCGCTGTGAAAAAATTCAGTATTGGGATCCTTTGGGAAAAGCCCTGACAGAATTATAGTTTTCCGCCCGGATTCCAAAGCCCTTTGACCTCTTTATTAGATCTTCGGTGAGAAGTAAGGATTCAGTGTGGGATATTGTTTATAATAACTCCCTCAGGCATCCGAATGGGTGACAGTTAAATCGCAGATGTTTTGAACAGTCAGGTCCTATGTCAGCACCACGTGTCAAGCGAAAGGACATATATTGTCATCTTTCTGCCGGTGTAGAGAGTTTTGCACCAAATTTGTTGTAGATTTTTGATTTAAAATTTATTTAGAAGAATTAATAGATTGTTTACAATTTGCTACTCTATATCCAATCTATATAATATATATACTCCCTTACAATATAATCATTTATATAATTAACACTTTCTCAAATTTCCAGCATATGAATATCTAGATTATGATTTTTAAATCCTTTGATAGATTCAAGAGCCCTAAAAACATTACTAATCAAATCTTTAGATTAAATAATTTAAGAATTTCAATTAGAAATTTACACCTTCAAAAATTAGAAGTTTCAATAGTTTAGAATATCACTACACCTGTTGCTTATCAAAACTCAAAATTCATTGCTTATTAACTTCAAGGTGACTATCCACTCACATCAATAACCTTAAAATATCATAACCTTAACTTTATTTGATATCAAACAATTTCTCAGACCACCAACTAATATCTCTTAGCAACAGGCATAAGATGCATTCACTACTTAAATTCTATTTCTATTATCCTTTAAATAACATCCATAATTAAAAAACATTAACTTGGAAAGTGATTATCTATATGCGTTGTGTAGTTTTAGAAGAATCTAAAATCCGCAATAACCCTAAAATCTCATTTCTTACACAGTGCTTAAGTATTTGATAAGAAAAACAAAGCCCAATTTCTTAAACTAACACATTTATTAAACAATCATATAATGCTTCAATATATAAAATCATTGATAAAACAAAAAATACTCAAATGCTGTGTCATCAATATCATAATTAAATAACACATAATCAATTTAAGGGTCGACCCTTTCTCAAACAGATTTTTAATTAAATGTTCATTAATGATTCCAAATTTTACCGTAACAGCCTAATCAATTACTAAAATATTAAAATTTTATCATTTTTAGGATTATATGAGTGGCCATCTCTAATTTAAATTTTAGTTGATGCTTAAAATTTCTTACAATAATTCTCCCTATAAAATCTTAAAGTTTTATTCAGTCAATTATATTTAATTAAATCAAACACACATAACTTCTCATCATAACAGGTATATTATTCATATGTAATAGATGTTAACACTACTTCTAAGCAACACACATTTATAGCAAGGATGCACATTTACTGATGTTTGTTCATTTCAATAACCTTTTTTTTGTTGTAAATAACTTAGACACTCTATAATCATATCTAATAAAAATAACACCCATTTGTATGGATTTGTTTACACATTCAAAATAGGCACAAATTTAAAACTCCATGTAATATAAATTATTTAGCATTTCTATAAACTCTTTAATTCATTCATACCTCATCTTAAATTAATAGCATGATAATTCATTTACAATTTTCATCCTCATATGAATCTTAATTTTCTAGACTCTTCTAGAACTTAATTCTTTTGACGTCTAAAATTATACATTACATTTCTTACAAGTTAAATTATTCCTGCCATGCTGAAAAATCAAAACCTTCATGTGAAAACAGAAAAGGGAAAGAAATTACATTATATTACACGTTCTCAAACTAAACAAAATCCAAATTTCTCAAGTATAGAGCTTTACATTAGTTTGCAAATTGAATTTTACATCTTGCTTGCCAAGATAAGATAAAACCTGTATTGAGCTTCACATTAGATAACAATTTTAATCCTTACACATGCTTATCAAATCAAGTTAAAACCTGTATTGAAAGAAGGATATTACATATTATTACATGCTATCACACTAAACAAAATCCCCATTATGAATCTCATATACCCCTTAAACCCTAAAGTCTCTTCATTCTGCAAAAAAATTTAAAGTTTATGCACTTATCTTTTATCATGTTGACAGCTGGAGATTCTGACATCAGATTCTTACTCACTGACCCGGCGTTATCACATCGATGGGTAATTATTGTTCGTGTCTCGCCGCGGTTTCGATTGCACATAAAAATCATCTAATGGGCGCACTTTTGCCATGTTGTTGTCATCTGACGTCACTAATACGTTTTCGAGCTCCTGGTTCTGTGGCGCAACACAAATCACATCACATTCAGGCAAGTCGCACTTTGCCCTGACGGGCCAAATTCTTCGGGCACCTTATCAAAAGTGCATTCTTTTTTTTTATATAGTTTTCAGCTGGACATCAACCGCTCGACATAAAAAATGGGCCACCTTTTTCTGCCCGAACGCAGGCCACTGACAACAGGGAAAAAAACCTTTTTAAATCGGCTAGCGGCAGATTTTCTCCGCACTGCCCTTCATGATAAGCGCTATGCACGCCAAGGATCACTTTTTAGTTCTGTTGAAAGCAGGGGTTTTTCTTAAAATCTTTTCTCCGTCGTCACTTAGGCCTCTATTGCCTGGAGAATCCTTTGAAGGGGTTCATAGGACAATATCCTTCTTCCTTCAAAAAAAATCATCCCACTCAGCTTTCTCTCCATTTTCTAATCATCTTTCTCAATTCTTCAAGTCAAGTCCCGTTGAGTCAAGTCCAGTCAAGCCACCCTAAAAATTTCAAAAACTGTGTTTTAAATGCCTCTTGGCGAAGGCAAAACGCCAAAATTCGCCAACTTATTAAGATATCATTGATTAAAGGTTTGTCATAATACTATACCACCCGCGTCCAATCAAATTAGAATAAACAGATGACATCACAAAATGTGCAAAACTCTCTATACCGACAGAAAGATGACAATATATGTCCTTTCGCTTGACACGTGGTGCTGACATAGGACCTGACTGTTCAAAACATCTGCGATTTAACTGTCACCCATTCGCATGCCTGAGGGAGTTATTATAAACAATATCCCACACTGAATCCTTACTTCTCACCGAAGATCTAATAAAGAGGTCAAAGAGCTTTGGAATCCGGGCGGAAAACTATAATTCTGTCACGGCTTTGCCGAAAGGATCCCAATACTGAATTTTTATCTCAGCGGCGGATTTTGTCCTGAAGGGGAAAAAGGAATGTTTCTCCTCTGTTGTTTCGTAATGTGGGAGGCGATGCTTAGCTTATGCTTGCCTCTTGTTTACCAGAAAGTCAAGAATTTATTTCAACTAGACTAAAAAAAAGGCGGGGTACATGGGAGGTTTATTCTACTGGAAAAAGGGTCAATGAACTCTGCTTTGCTTCAAACTGAAACTTTATTGAACTTTTACTCAAATAGAATTAAATATTTTTCTTAATAATAATTTTCATTTATTTATTTGTTTATTTATTATTAGTATTATTTTTTTGAATAATGAAAGAATAAAATAATCGATTTGAAGAAAATAAAAAAAATTTCAGAAGAATAATAATTAATTAATTTATACAATATAACGGCTGTGCATCAGATTTTTTATCATTAATTTATACAATATAACAGCTGTGCATCAGACTTTTTTTCATTTTTATAATTAATCAAGGATACAATAATCGATATGAAGAATAAAATAAAAATAAATAATAGTTAATTAATTTATTATATTATACACGAT
>BGPR01007385.1:0-71593 GCA_013235015.1 Araneus ventricosus | reverse complement strand
TTGCAACAACGTCAAGAAAAGTGAAGATCACAGAGAAATATAAAAGGTTCTTCCATTTATTTCTGTGTTTTAATTCATCGAAAAATGAAGTACAAAATTAAGAATAAAATGGTTTTCCAATCAATGCACATTAGCGTAATATTTTCAGAGATTATTCAACAAAGTTAAGCGATAGAATTTAATTACTCCTTGATTCGGATTTAAAAAACTATATCTGGCAGTGAATTTCAGAAAAATTGATTACAAGACTGTATAATATTTATAATTATAAATTATGATATTATATTATATATTAAAGGGCTGGGAAAAATAAAAAATATATTTTATTAAGTGTAGTAAAAAGTAGAAAAGAAATTTTTTATTAAAAATATGAAGGTGAAAACAAAATCGTAAAAGCTTGAGGCACTGAAAGAATATCAAGCACGAAATCATTCCATTAACGAACTGTTGACGGGGCGCACATAACCCTCGAACGATCCCAATTTTAGAAAACGTAAAGTAACCATTATCCATCCAACCGATAAAGGATCCCCGCGTTTGTAACCATCTGAGATCAATCCATAAAATCACCAGATCCCGACCAGTCCATCTGGATACTACATAGATATTATTGGCTGCGCGGTGGCAGGCAAGTGCGGGTAAGGGCGGCAGGCGGGTAAGTGCGGCAGGCGGTGGTGCGGGCGGCGCGGCGGCGCAGTGCGGTAGTAGTGGGTAGAGGTATGTGAGTATGCTGCAGGTGGTGGCAGGCGGCTGCAGGTGGTGGCAGGCGGCGCGCGGCGGCTGCGCATGCGCGCTGCGGCAAGTGCTGCCAGCGAAGGCGCGCAAAAGGCCGCCGCTGCAGTTGCTGCCGCGGTCAACGCCAGCACAGTGAAAGTGTTACGGTTATCAGCGTCAATCAGGTACCACTATTAGCATATATGAAGGCTAGCGTTTACCAACGCTCATGCCGCCACGCTGGGCGCACCGCCAACCGCCTCATACGTTTGCGTATGGCTATGAAGAGTGTGAGAAGCGAGCGCCACCCGCACCCACCACATGTGTTGTATGCGTATTAGTTTTGCTGTTAAGGGTTAGGGTTGGCGGCGAAGGGTTATGAAAGAAAGGGCAATGTTGGCGCACAAACGGCCTGCTTTGCGTTTGCCATGGTTAGCGTTATGGGTTTACCACCAGCTCGTTGCTGGCGCATACGGCCATGGCGGCTGGCCCAACCGCCTGGTCATTAAGTATATAATATATGAGTATTACATACAGTTGTATTTTCCCACATATAACCGCTATCGCTGTTTCTCGCCAGAGCAATTATCAATTCAACGCTATATGGCGTTAGCGCACAGCAACCGCCGCTTGCCAGTTGCTGCTGCTGACGCGGCGTACCCGCGCCATAGGTTGCTGCTATGGCGAGCATATACCAACGTTGATGTCGCACTTTGTTACCAACGCTGCTGGGAATAAGCAGTATGAGCAGGTGCGAGAGAGTATGGCGATGTCACCAACGTACCACCGCTGCTGGCATATATTGAAAGGCAAAGGCAGGTGCAGGTGTGTGTGTGTGTGTGTGTGTGTGTGTGTGTGGGTGTGTGTGTGTGTGTGTGTGTGTGTGTGTGTGTGTGTGGTGGTGTGTGTAAAGAGAGAGAGAGATGGTCTGAATGAACATAAACTGCTCATTGATCCAGGGATTACCCCCCCAATCCAAGTGTGATGCTGGTAGTCCACCTATTTATTACAATAAGAACCAAACCTACTACGCAAAAGCAAAAAGATACCGTGGATAAGGAAAGAACTCAACAGCATCTCTGAGTCGACAATGGATAATCTTTTGTGCTCTTGTAATGACTGTACAAGCCACGCTCGTTCAAACATCAAGACCCCGAATGAAGAAAGTAAGATCAGATTTCTTTTTTAAATGAAGAAAAAACGTAATAAATTTGCATAAAAACAGAAGAATTTCCTTAAATTCTTAAAAACAGGGAATACCCTTTTTTCTGATGCAAAAAAATAAAAAGTTCGATAGATCATTCAAATATGGAGCTGTTCGTGGCTTCAATAGCTGTAAGAAGGAAGTCGTAATTTAAGTCCGCAGAGTGAATTATCAGGTTTGGAATAAACATTTTATTTTCTGTTAATAAAATCATCGCTGTTAGCATATTTATGTTTCATATCCGTTTCGTACATGAAATAGAGTATATTCATAATATTTTCTGATTTTATTAGCAATTCCTCATTCTTTTCCAAATTGATAGTCATTTGTTAATAAAAGCTGTTATGGATTATTCTATAATTTGTCTATCAGAAAAAATTCACGTACTATTTCCAACTGTCGTTAAAGTTGTTTGTTTAATTACAATTCTTCCAAAGTCTTTTGAACCTCTGAAAAATGTTTTGGGTAATTTTTACAGACAGTGGAATTTGACTAATCCGAAGCTGAGGACCATAATAAAAATTCGATTAAGAAGAACTGGGTCTAAAAAAATGAATACAGAAAGAGAAAAAGATAATTTTAAAGCTAAAATGGCAGTACAGATGTATTTTAATACAACGACTTTAAATTAAGAAAATTAAATAAAGTAGTAGTTTTAGTATAGAGCTTCAATAACATAATTTCTAAAATTTTAAAATCTTAAGAAAGATTATTTTAATAAATAAGTAAATAATTGTAAAAAAAAGTAATTAAATAAAGTACGCAGCACTTTGAATAAAAAAAACGACGTATAATAAATTTACAAGTCGTTCAGTAAAAAACTTAGATTACAATAACGCACGCACAAAATAAGCAGTATAATTTACGACTAAAGGGTCTAAAGATTTTAAGAAAGTGAGACTCGATTGCTTGTGATTGAATATGCTGTCACGTAAAAATAAATGATATGGTGGGACACGAGACGCGAACGTGTTTAACTAACATAAACCATTCAGAAATAAATTCATTTTTTTTATACTTTTAAGATTTGGTTCAACTTCTCAAATAAAAATAAATACAAATTATAGACCATATTGTTAATATTATGTTACTAGGGAATTCTAAGGAAAAGATAAAAATTTCCAATAGCGTACGAATTACCTAGATAGTTCAAATGTATTATGAAAACATTTTCACAAATATCTTATTATTATTTTTCTTTAGATTTAAAGATCAACAGATCTTAAAAATCTATTACACAATATAATCACCGTGACCATACGAATTTTCGAATAGGGAGTTATTTGAGCTGTAGTGACTGATATGAGAAACGTTGTTAATAGACTCATATTTTATATAGAATCTATTACACAAATGTCTTGAAATTTCATTTAAAATAATATCTATTTAAGAAAAGTTTGAAAATTTTCTTCAGTCCCATGCATTTCACAAATATCACACTGTATTTCGTTACAAAAGGAGTATAAATTCCAGCTTTCAGTTTTTTTCCGGAATTTTTCGGTCTTTATTCCTTTCATTTCTTCAGTCTTATCCAGAGATTCATTGTGACCTTTAAAATGCGGCCCAGTTCACTCCATCATCTGCACCTTCATGTGCCCCTAATACACGCCATTCGGGGCCTGGAAGCATGGCACGCCCATACCACCAGGCACCCTGTACGAAAGAGTGCACAGTTTTCCGTTTGGCGGCTGTCATTAACCTGGTCCTTGGTTAGTTAGAACTTGGTTATGGCTTTCGACAGTCATGGAATCACCTAAAAGATAAAATAGTTTTGTGAAGAATATAGTTTAAAAGTTGTACAGTTTAATCTTGAGAGGCCGCGGGCGTGTGTCTGACAGACGCCGCGCGAAGTTTATTTCGTAGGTGAGTTGCGGTTGAAAAACGTTTGTTCCTCGGCTCGGCCGCTCCAGGCTCTGGCCAATACTCATCCGAATGGTTCCTTCCACTCGGTTTTCCCAGTTAGGGTGGTGTCATCAGACGCCACGACCTCACGATTAAACCTTAGAAGTGAGATCTGTGAAAAGTTGCCTTAAGCGGTTCATAGAAAGAAAAATATACTCTTTAAAAAAAGTCTATTGTTCAGTGTTGATGATCTTTTCTTTCATAATGAACTCAATGCTATCTATTTCGTCTGCGTTCCATTAACAGGGCAGTTGATTTTATTATTAAAGGTTTTATTTTTTTAACTTCTAGCTATTTCCATGTTTTAAAGACGGAATTTTTTTTGTAACCAATTTTCAATTACCTTCCTGATGCGCCAGACTTAGAAATTTTATATAGGGTCGCTTTTGTATTCTCGACACCATATTATTTTATTATATCGAACTTACTATCGCTTAATCTGAATCAAATTTGTTTATATGCTTTCACTTGAGAAGCGCCATCTTCTATGAATTTGAATAAAGAACTGAATGCAAGGTTTCATAAAGCTTATAATGCTTTAATAATAGATAAAAGTAAATTATAAAATAAAAGTAAGTTCAAAAAAAAACACACTTTATTAATTATTGAAAATAACAGAAATATGCAGCATATTTTAGAACCGTTCCTTTCGTTTTATTTACGTGTTTCAAATATAGGGTACAATATAGGTTTATTTTATAGACGAGGGATCATACACAGTTCAATGCTTGATTATCCCTTTTGAGTTTCATAAGACAGCATAATATGTAAATTTTATTTTATTACTGACATATTATACAATGGGTTTATTTCACCGATTGGCATTTCACATATAACGCAACGTTATCTATGAATATATGCACTTCACATATAGCAATGTCAGTTCGTTTCATTCGTGGCAATATATTCATTTAATTGCGGCTCCTGGATCAATGTGCTTCTTATATGATCCCGTAGTTCATTATCTTTGTGTTCGCATGTTATGTACTTTGTCTCTTTATTTATATACATTCAGTGTAATTTTAAATTGTAATATAGATGAAATCTAAACAAAAAAACCTTCTCTGAAAATGAAGCGTCATTTATGAAAATAAAGAAAGATCAGGTCGATGATGAAAAATGCATTTTTTGACGTGTGATTGAAGGCGGGGTGTGGTAGAGAAAAGTAGTAATTATGAATTCTGAAAAATAATCGTGTCGTGCATGCGTTAAGCTGGACATTCACAATCACTCCACACCGCGTAAATGGTGTGGTAGCACTCCATACCAGTCCAATTTTCAGCCAATCCATTTACTTATGTCACTCGTGCGCTGGACCAAACAAACCGCAAACCGGCACTCCAATGCCCTAGGGCAGGGGTTCCCAATTTTTTTTTCCCTCGCGTACCCCTTGATTATTCTTTTTGTTTCCGCATACCCCCTACTATCGTATCCAATTCCCCCCACCCGAACCATCCGTCTATGCAAAGAGGTTTTTATGAATAATGTTAAGGTTAACTCGCAATGACTCGAATTGATAGCATTTGCAGAACTTATTTTTGATTTTCCATTTTTACAAAAGTATTAGTTCAACGCCAAAGCAAATGAAGCCAGTACTGTAATTATTTCGTTTTGGCTTATAATAAGGATAGCCATTTCCGCCATTAACAACTTTGATTTCGCGTACCACAGTTACCACAGATTGGGAACCTCTGCCCTAGGGCTACTGCGCCTACTCTTCCTCCCGCTTTCAAAATGGGACTCCTGCATTTATTTGTGGTTTTCGCTGTCACGAGAGAGCCTCACTCCCCTACCCTCACGGTCGCATTTCAGCTTTTATGGCCCGACACTCCAAATGGAATTCAAGCGAAGTTGGATATCCAAACTTTTCGAGATCGTCACTCCAATTCTGAATGAATTTTCGCATTGATGACCGGATTTGGAGCGATGACATCGAATTTATGCGTATAAAATTTAATGACTGCGTATGTCCAGCTTAAGGACGAAACTGAGTAACAAAATTGTGCATTTTTTAAATTGACTTTTAAACCACTAATCTTTAAGTAGAATTATATTAAACAGATTAACAAGAATTGTACCGCACCTGCATCACCGCTGTAACCTTCAATATGCAGTCTGTACTTATTGCTTTCGTCCTCAATCCAAAAGTCATCGTAGTGGGCGTGCCTCTTTTCGCCATCGACGGCCTGCAGATCGAATCGGATCGAAGAGAGACGCTGATTGGTCAAGACGTATATGTTGTCATTACCTAAAGAATTAATATAAAAACTTTTTCATGGCGATATCAAAACATTTATCCTTTTAGTGACATCTTGGCATAGTAGAGCTGCAGCATTTCCTGCAGTTATTTTTTTTAAAAAATTGCATCATTTGCCAATTTTACCGTAGGGAGATTTTGATGATCTAACGCAATTCAAATCGAAAGGACGCTTAGATCTGTTACTCACTACACTTCGAAATAGCTCGAATTTGTGCTCAAAATCTCTTAATGCTCATAATGAAATGACGAATAAAAAGGAAGGTTTCTATGTCTGTTTTGGAGATAGAGACGCTTACAGCCCATCTGTTTATAAGGGAAAACAGAAATTGGTACTCTTTCAACCACTCTCTCTTTCTCTCTCAATCTCTCTCTCTATATATATATATAGAGAGAGAGAGTATAAATCGTAAAATGAAAGAGTATAAAACGTGAAATGAAATGAAAAACGCAATAAAAGCACAATAACGTTTCTTCAGGGGAATACATCCCCTGTTTTCCATCTGTTACTGTTCGCATTTTTATCTTTACTCGGATATACTTTCAATTCGTTTTTCATATCCTTTCGAATTTGATATGAATGTTTGTTATTTTATTTTATTGTTTTTCTATTATATTTTGCCTGTTTTATATATATATACTAGCTGTTACCCGCGACTTCGTGCGCGAAGAATTTGAATTATTATTTTTTTAAAAAATTCACGAATGTAAATGTTTCGTTACATGTTGAAAATGGAAATTAAAAGTTTTGACGGTTGATAATACGTAATTGGTCGACTAACAGGAGTGTATTCTGTTATAGTTAGGTAATTTGTTTATCTATGCTAACACACTTTTGTATACTACGCTTTTTGCACGGATGTAGAGGTTTTGTGGTCTGGACACACGTAAACACGCCTAATATAGTTGCCCATGGGAAAAATATGGTTTTTCAAATTGTACGCCTGCCCCTTTGAGTGTCTGGCCCTGATCCTGGCAAATGCTAATTTTAAAGGGAATTATTACCTTTTGAACTTGGATGATAAATCCTTTGGTATTATCGGAATGCGTGAAATTAAAACACTCTCTGGTTTTTAAACACTCTCACGACGTTTGGACCTAGGTGTGCAATTTGTAACCGTGCGCAGTCTCGGTACATCGAAGTTACGTACCAATAGTACTAGCACACCGACTTTTAATCTCAGCTTGTCGGAAGATACCCCTGACAATTCTAAGGAGTTGCAGAACTTGTTATCTGTTATATGAAGAAGCTGATGTTACTTGTTATTGCCCATTAGCGTATCTACAGGTAGATATTCTGTAATACTTCCCTCCATTTGTGACATATTTTTTTTTATTTATCTGACCTAAACTTTCATTAATCAGTGCCAAAATTACCAATTCCTCCGTTACTGTAAATTACACCATTGTACTCAATGGTATCATCAGGCCCTTATAATCTGTGGAATAGACAGTCCATCATGCTATATGTCATCCACTTCTACCATTAAAAAGAATACATAAAACAAATTACTATATCGTCGCATATTTTCCTTTAGTTATAATTAACATTAGTTTCTAAATTTTAATCTAAAAACTCTTGCAGCTATATCATATCTATCAATATATTTCTGTCCCGGCGTCAATTTATCGACAGCTTCTTGAATAAAATCTGATATGGAAAAGATACAAATATAAATAACTAAAATTAAATAGACTGCAAACTCGAAAAATGAAAATCAAGCGTCGAGTTGAGTAATTTCAGTTATTATTTCACTAAATAAATTATTTATTTATTTTCTCAGAAAGATCACATAAATCGCGGCTTTCTTTATGATCACGTGATGTTTGACATTAAAAATAAGTTATTCCATGTGTAGTTTGGCCTTGAAAGTGTAACAAACAGACAGACAGTCACACTTTCTCATTTAATATATTATTAAGGATTAAGGATTTATTATTTCTTAGAAAACGCAGGTAAAAATGACAGGTGATATGAACTATTGTGATTTTTTAATCTAATTAAATAAGCTTTAGAATTCTTTAAGAACCAATGAAAACATTGCCAAACGATATTTGAAAAAAAATAAACAGAAAAAATAATGGAAAAATAATTACACCGTTGCCTAGCAACTCATCAGTATCAACTCTATGTAGTATCATTAAATTTGATTTATTTTAAAATCGTCTGAGTGTCAACATTTTATTAAATTTTAAAAAATTAATAAAAATTGAAGGACAAATGTCACAGATATAAAAGTGATATCATTAGAAAGGTAAAATTTTGAACTTTAAGATGGTATCAAAATACTTTTCGAGGGATTATTTGCTCCGAACTTACAGCGGAAAATGGTTTCGGTTACTTTTTAATTAACTGGCTGTTTAATTAACTTTTGAGCTTTCAAAAGTTGACAGTAATCTTCCCCTGGTCCTAATTAATAAGTGTACAAAGTTTGGTTGAAATCAGTGCCGTGGTTTAGGAGGAGATGTGGAACATAGATACATACAAACATACATACCCACAATGACTTTTATTTATATTAAGATATAATAATTCCACTTAATTTCACTTTAAATTCTAATATGATATATTTTAAAAACTTAGTACAATATTAATGTATTCCAAAATCACTTTCTTCTTAAACTCGAGTTTCGTTTTATTTCCTGCACTGGAAGTATATTAAATCTCACGTTTTGTCATATTTCTTACTAAAAGAATATTTTAATCGCTTCCACGCGCCCACATAAATCGCGTAATCAGCAACTTGCTGGAGCCATACTTTTCCCTAAAACACTTACGCAATTTACTAAAAATAGCTAATATTCCCTTCACTTTGATCACGTGTCTATATGTTAATCCCTTATCTGAGAAAATGCAGGGATTTTCCGTCCTCTTTGGACTTGAAGATTTCATACATGATGTATGTATATTCCGCCACTTTCCCATACTAAATAAAAATTGATTAATAATTGTGCCTGTTCCTTATTTAACGACTACAACAAAGAAATTATTATTATTATTATTATATATATATATATATATATATTCTCTCTTTTTAGAAGTCAATTATTCCGATAATTATAATTATTTGTCAGACAGGAAAATTAACACGACCAGCTCTTGTGTTTATTTGGAACGGGTTTGAAAAACTGACATTTGATCTGTTCATTTAGCACTGCCAGAATAAAGATTATTTAATGTTTGACGATTGCAAAAAATTTGGTTTAATCGAAATTAAATTTAGTTTACTACATATTACAATATTTGTATCTATATTAGGCACAACTTGGTATGCAACCACTAGGTAAGCAACATTTATACGTCGTTTCATCACAGTCCCGATTCATTCCTATTCATTGTAATGATAAAGTACTTCGTTTATGCGACGCAAAGCTTCTGTAATATGTCGATTTTCCCTCGATCTAAAGTGTGAAAATTTCCTCCTTTCTAGTATGTGAACTATGTTAAAGATATCGTGACTTCGAAATTATTCACAATTGATGAATTAATAGAAGACAAATTGTCTGGTGCTAATTTAAGCGACGATGGAGAAGTTATTCCAACTTTCTTTAAATGACGCAATAGACTACATCGAAAAACTTCGAACTTATTTATTTTGTTGAAAGAATAGTGAAAAAGCATTCAATGAAATTAATTCGATTCATAATGCTGTACTTAATACTCACATATAATCAGCAGGTCAGATGACGGTTGAAGATTTTCTTAATTAAACGCCTACCTGCCTGCATACAAATCGTATAAGATATGTATAATTAGTACTCAAGATATGCAATAAATGTATGATTTGTCTCACTTTTGTGACAAATGTGTAATTTTAAAATTTAATCATTGATATCTGTACTATGCAGTATTATGCTAGTACTGTCTTAAAAATCTTTTAAAATTAATCCTTTTAAATGAATTCGCATTAGTAGCATTAAATTTGTAATAATCAAAGTTGTTTGACAAAATTTCGATTATAAGTCTTTTTCGTTTATGCGCCGTTTTGTGTCAGTCCCTTGAAAGACGCTTAAACGGTGCTTTACTGTATATTGATCATCAGCTAGAACCCTACATTATTAGTCCTTTGATTAGTACAAAAAATGGAATGTAATTATGAAAACTCATTAGATGACATACACTGAGCTGATTTTTAAAAGAAAGCATAGTTATTTTGCATATAGGATATAGGGGTATTCGTGTATGGTTTTTGAGGAACTACAGCCCCCACCCCTCCACAACAACTACCCAGTTTTTTTCGATGTATAAATTTAAGTCTTAATTTGTTTAATTTGGTATTGTATAGCAACGGATTCGGATGCGCCGGGCGGAGGTATTTTCATCAAAATAGGCGAAAGTGAAGAATGGAAGGGTGATATTTACATTTTTTGAGCGTGATCTAACAAAGAACTCCGAAAATGCGCTCATATGACTCATTGCCTGACACGCCTTTCCGGTGTAAAATCGTACAAAAGTAGTAATCTCTGAATCCGTTACTGAACAGTGCATGATATTTCAATCCATTAGCAATCTTTATGGGATTTTTCAGAGGAAGCGTTGTCAATCTTCATGGGAAATGCAATAAAAACCAACTTGATTTACATCTTTTCCCTTTCCGAAGTTTATCTCTCTTTATAGAGAGAAAAAACTTCTTGAAGGACTATATTTTACCTCAAATCCTGATTCCTTTTGCTTCGCACGCATAGTAACAATTCGCAGTTTTTCCTGAGGCTTTCAATTAAATAAGGGGCTGTGGAAAAGCTCAGTTCATGAAATGTTAGAAACGGGGGTTTTAAATATTTTTCAACTGCGGACAATTATTTCGCGAGACCAAAATTTGAAAATAAATAAGATAGTTAAGAACAATTAGTGATTAAAAATTGATTTAAAACAATTCATTGTTGTAGATGAAGGAAAGCTTCTGTAGTCCGCAAGATTTTTCAATGATTTTTATTTACGAATGTTAAAGAATATGAAAGAAGACGCTTCCAAAATCCCCACGACTCCAATATTATTCTGTATGATCCTATCTGGAGTCGTGACTCACAATTTAAGAAGACCTGACTTAGCCTGAAACACAGTTAGCTTCAAAGAGCCCAATATCAAAAAGAATATCAATACAGCAATACATCCGTTTTCGTCAGTGGCGGGTCGCCCATAAGAGCTGCAGTCCCCCTGAAATTATTTTAAAAGATTGTATTTTCGTTTTTATTCTAATTGGCTTACTTTTACATTTTGAGAATTCAGTGATCAACGAAAATGGCAAAACAGTAATAAAAAATGTTAAAAGAAGACGGAAAATTAATCAGGAATTAAGAGAGAGACAGACCAGAGCTGCATCAATTTTTGCCCCTTCCTACGGATCCGATATTAATGCAAAGAGCAACGCAAATTGGGAGAAAAGCAACCCTTTCTCCGCTTGAAATTGCATTCATTTGAGCTGCATTATTTTCAGCTCTCATTTGGCGCGACTTCCTCATTTAGCTTTTTCTCTTTTTTTCTCAGTAGCTCAGTCGTTAAGTCGTTTTTTTAATCCAAATTTGGAGGAGTTGTAATTTTTTGCTTCTTTGTGTTTATTCGGGTGCTGATTACGATTCTGCGGTTTGCCACCAATAATTTTTGTTGGAATTTTAGTTATAGCCAAAAAACATTAAAAAAAGTCTGCAGTTTTTTTTTTTTTGTTTATAACTCAAAAACTATTAATTTTTAGTATATCATCATTATGAACCAAAATAATCAACACAAAATTTCCTACAACTTAGGCCTATAAAACTTTTGCAGCACTGCTTGTTTCTGAGTTGAAGAGCCGCCACTGGTTTTCGTTGACTTCTGTTATTGTGGGTTTCGGTTTTTGACGATTTTTCCGCGAAAAGTTTATCTCGATTTTCGTCAGTTACTTCGGACAGCGCCTGCGTGCCCACGTGACCTAGCTACTAATTTTGAGAAAACAAATGACGAAAGTGCGAGTTCGAACAAGTCTGGGGCAAAAAAATTTGTTTCCGAATCCAAAGATTACGTAGAGGCAGAAGGATTCCTCCTCCAACAAGTCTTCAACAGTGATGAAGCTGCACAGTATCTTTTGTTGTGTGGTAATTGTAAAGAAAAGCTCTTAGTGGTGTATCTTTCAGAAACTTCTAAATAGATGCAGTTTTACATTAATTTTATATTAATTTCATATTATTTTAAGTATTAAACGCTTTATTTATTCTAGATAAGTTTTTAGTATGTATTTTGGTGTGTCTAGAACAAATTAATTGGATTTACATGGATTCATATGGAAACAATTACCTCGGTTTCGAATTCCGCGAATTGCTTCAGAACGGATTATCGATGTGAACTGTGGTACTACTGTAATTGTATTCTGATTTAAAGATCATACATATAAATAGATGTAATAGGATGAATTAGCCTTTTTTCCTTTGTGGCAACTCCTGTTGCTACACCAGAGCCTGATCCCGGCTTTTCAGCATCAAAATAAATCAAATTTATTCTGAGGCGTACTATGAATCTGAATGGTTACATGCAAATGCAATGAATTCAACGGGGAAAAATGATACAACCATGCATAGTTGTTCAGGGAAAGATTAAAAGTTGCATCATCCCCATAAATCCATCGCATGTGCTGTCACTGGGTTTTTTTTACTAATTTTAGAGAAAAACATCTAACTTTATAACAAAAGAGAGAATGCTATACTCCTGGCGTCAATGTATTTAATATTTCACAGCATTATAAATAAATTAACATATTTATACTCAAAGGCGAATTCCTTCATTTTGTCTTTTGCACTTAACAGAATATATTTCTAGTTCGAAAAAAAAATGAATTAGAAAGGTCTTACCTAACCAGAAATCTTTTTCAATGTCCCCGAATCCCACCTTATAACTTGACCAATCCTTGAAAAAATAATCGGTTGGTCTGCTGAAATTTCCTCTTCTCTGTATCACCTGTATCAAGAATATCAACATGATAACGTTTTTAGGTTGGCATACGTTCGGTAATTACATGATGTAAAAATCGTTCCAAGCCGCAGGCCGTTCGACCTAGAGCTACACGTTTGTTACATCTTGGGTAGTAGGCACTCACTAAGAAAGGATTTTTTCAATTGTTTTTAGATTTTTAATTAATTAAAAATTAATCGAAATTTTAACGTTTTCCCTCAATCTCGGAGCCCATTATCGTACAAAAACCATTTTTACATTATATAATTTTTTTTAAAAAAAATTATCTTTTCATTGTTTTCAGTTTTATTTCAGCGCATTTTTTTTTCTTTAATCTTAATCATTTTTTCTAACATAAAACAGTTTTGTACCAATGCTTTCAATTTATATAACTGCATGCAACAAATAGCAAGATTTCGATTAATCAGAGTGAATATATTAATAGCTCCCGTCCGTCCAAATAAAAATAAATATTTTTTTCAGTTGATTACTAACTAATGCTTTAACGACTATAGTGACTGTGCTGTTGCTGTTGAATTCACTGCGTCTGTGTACATGAATTTGTTTTACGACGTCAGCTCTCTAATATTCTTTTGTTTTTAAACTGTCCTTATTTAAAAATCATTACAGTTATAAAAATTCTTTTTAGACCAGCTTATTATATGTTTCCTAATGATTTATACCCTATCAAACATTAAGGATTTAGTCCAATAGCTGCGTGGTTCTATTTAGTTAAATATAATCTCTGCACTCGGAGTAAAACCAGTGCGCCAAGTGGAGCAAGACTGGGCCGTACAGTATTGATAGTTCTTCCGATGAAGACGATAAAAAGACATTAGATGTCGATTGTTTATATTCTAGTGATGTATTTTCTAACTTAAAGAAATTAGAAGTATGGATCCAATGTAGAAACTGTCTTAGCTGGGCCGACGAAAGTTGCAGTGGCGCGGAGGAAGAATACAACCGCTTTACATGTGGATTTTGTAACTAATATTTTTAAATTGTCATATAAAATGAAAATGTCTGTTACTTTCCCACTGAAAATCTAGTTTTCCTAATTTCCCATAAAGTTATATATGTACACTCGGTTTTACCTCACCTTAAGGTAGGTAAAAACCTGTTTGGTTTAACTTTTTCTATTAAAAAAATCATTGATAAAATAGTCGTGAAATAATGTCTGTTCAGGAATGAGATATTGTACTCCGTTAAGCAATCAATACTTTAATAAAATATGACAATATTTGTGCCGAATAGTTTAGCTACAACAGGCTTTCGAATCTTAGCTACCCGATTTTACTCCACTTTCCCCATTTGATTTTTAATGGCTATTTCGAAGTCTTTGAACAGTTTCTTCTCGGATTGCTTAGCTAAAGAGAAAAATTAACGGCTTAAAAATCAACATAATATATAATTTGAATATTAATCGCAACATATCTTACCATATACAAATGCCATAATATACATTACATTTACAGAAACCAGTAGGAGTGCTCCCTCTTTGGCATTCTCGTATACTTCCACAATGCAATTCGTTTTGCGTTTAAATTCTTAGTGTAGTGACGAGAACCGAGTATGTATTACTTTGGAACTCTTCTCTTTGACCGATCCTGACCAAAAATTTATATTGATCTACAATTTCGGTGACAAGGCGCCACAACATATTTAATTTATTTAGCTTGTTTTGCTTTCCAATTACCTTGTTTAACTACACAAGGGCAGACAATCTACGTTCTGACGGATATAGTTCAACATTTGGATCAAATCTTCTGTTTTGGGTTAAAGACCATCCGAGAGTATTTAGCTTGTTTCATTTTTGAGTTAGAATGCTCATATATGCATGAATTGACAAATCGATAGATAGTCAACTCTTTGATGGATATTGTCCAAAATTATATACAGATCTAAAATTCTGGTAATGAAATCATGCGCCAAATTTCAAATATTCAGATTGTTGCGTTTTTGAGTTACCGTGTTATATGCGCAAAGATAGACAGGCATGCGATTTTGTTCAGGCTCAGGGAGATTTTTCAATACCTTGTTGCTGAATGTTTTGACGATTACAATACGTGAAAGAAAAAAAATTACCAACACCTAACGAACAGAATTCAAAATGAAACTCATTGGTTGCTTTTGTGGGTTTTTATTTTCGTAGTTAGGGGGAAATTGCCGAATGTGGACCGTCGTTTAGACTGGATGGGTATCGAAACATCAATTCTGGTGGTGAAATCATGCGCTAAATTTCAAATATTCAGCTTGTTGCGTTTTTGAGTTACCGTGTTATATGCGCAAGGATAGACAGGCGTGCGATTTTGTTGAGGCTCAAGGACATTTTTCAATACCTCGTTGCTGAATTTTTTGACTATTACAATACGTGAAAGTAAAAAAGTACTAACACCTAAGGAATGGAATTCAAAATGAAACTCATTGGTTGCTTTTGTGATGTTTTCATTTTCGTAGTTAGGGGAAATTGCCGATGGACGGGTATCGAAACATCAATTCTATTAAATATTTGGGTCATAAAATAGGACATTTATGTTGCAAAATGTAAATGTGATTTATGGAATCATTTTTTTAGAGAAAGCTCTGTATGGTGACAGATATAGAACAAGTGTTCACATTTATATATCATCAAATAGATATTTTAATAAAAGATTAATATTCCTTAGATTGTTTTAAAGTAAGTAGGAAAATATGTTCTATATCCTTAGAGAGGAAACATGTTTGGATAAGGTTTTCTATATTAATTTTATTAAAATCGTTTGAAGAAAATTTAGGGGAATATTTTTTGTTGTTGCCTATAAATTGCTCAGATTTGACCACGACACTTTCCTAAATTTAAATGTATTAATCAATAGAATTAACATCCTGAACTAGAGGAATATCCCAGAGAGACGTAATAATCTCTAGTAATCTTCATAAATTGAAAATGGAACAAACCAGAGCAGAAAAAAATGAAAGACATTTGCCTCTTAACTGTGTACCATTCTCTGTTATCCAATTAAACAGTGTCTTTTATTTTGGAAAGATATTTTCGTATTGATTCAATTAAGAGCAGATGGAATATTTTTGATGCTATGGATTCTACGCAATTTATGTGTATCGAATTATAATCTCTGTGAATGTCTTAATTTTAGCTAATTTATTAAAAGATATGGTTGTTCGATGCACGAGCCACGCTTGGGCCCCACAGTTAAGAAGTTAAAAACATCAGATGTTGATTGAAAAAAACTCATGCCACGTGGTTTAGGAAATAAAGGGAGAAAAGGGAGTGATACATTTTGCTTAAAATTTCATATCCGGGTTCACGCATTAAATTGTGAATTTTAATTATTATTATGTTATTGTGAATTTTAGAATTCAAAAATACTTTACTTTTGCACTTGAAGAAATCAGTGGTGCAATTTAAGAAACCCACACAATTTAGGCTTTTACTTTGAAATTGTTTCTTAAGAAATTAACTACATTGCTTTCATGACAAATGAACTACAAAAATAATTTAGTACTTTCTTTCATTAAAATTACTACTCTATCACTGCAATTAAAAAAATTTCGGGTGGTCCAAATGCGGCAACTTACCCTTTCCGCTTGATATTACAAAACAATCTTCAAGATCATTTAAATTTCTTCGAAAATCTATGAATAACATATTCTAAGTTCATTTAAGTTCACCTGGAAGCATATTTACAAACCCTACCCTGATAGAACTGAGGCAGGAAATCAGTCAATATCATTGGCTACGAGGAGCAGTGACGTCGTTTTCAGCTCTAGCACGTAGCGTACGGCAATCATAACAAGAGTCGTCCTACTTTTCTTCTCCGTTTTTCCACAGTTGAGCACAGAAAACATTCTTGCGTGGGTTGTAATATTTTTAAAAATGAAATTATTTTATAAAATATCATAAAAAATAAAACATCCCACACTGTAAGAAATTATAATAATGAAAAATACACGCATGAGAGCAAAGAACGACGTCATCGGCTCTCGGCGAAGCGAGCCAATCATGTAGTCCGATTTCCTGCCTCAGTTCTATCAGGGTAGGGTTTGTAAATATGCCACCTGGAATATTGGAAATATTTCTTTAAATTTCAGAATGCTTTTACTTCATAACTACTTTAACTTTCTGCGTCATAATGTTTGACTTTGAAACCGATTGCTATAATTTCATTTACATACCTTCAACGTCAGATTACTATTAATTCATTTCCAGAGACAGATAAGAAATTGGGAATAATCTTCTTTCTCATACACTTTTGCATAATTATGTATGGTCAAAAATTAGTTATCGTGTGTATTAAGCAACCGATCCTCCATTGCCATACATAAAATTACTCTAAAATTATACAAAATTATGTTTCCTATTGATGGTTTGTCGCTGTTGGTTTTGATTTCCTTGGTTTCATACTTTCTGGACATAACTCGAGGATGCTTGATAAGCTGTCCAGCTATTCAATAAATTATCTCCGATAACCTTTCCATTAGGGCCCTAAAAGAGATTTTCTGACCTGAAACGTCACATGTATTTTTGATGAGTGAGAATAAATAACATTCCACAGTCTGTAAAATATCTAGACAAACAATGAACAAGGATTTTCTACATCCTGTTACAATATCATTCTCGTATTAATATCTGAATGTTGTATTTGCTCTAACTCCTGACTAATAATTCTCCACCAGAAGTATTCTGTTCTCAAAGCTTTAATGATGACCTTATCTTAAGTAGTTAAAAGAAATTGTCTACAAGTTTCTTGACCAATAATTTAAATTTATCCTGTAAGGAAATAGAAAAAAATATGGGCATCATTAAAAAGCGATATATCTTACAGTCCACCCGCCTCCGTCTGTGTCCATATCGCAGAAGACGTCCAATGACTTATCATCCATTATTCTGCTTCTTGGCCAGATGGTGTAGACGCCGCTTTCATTGTGGCCGCTGCGCAACAACTCTTCGCAATCCATTGGCCTGAATAGACTATTCTGAGAGATGGCTGGACCTTCAAATCAAATTTGCATACATATTTTTAAATAAGAATCGCTTGAAACTGGTGTTTCATGTGTTAGTGTAATTTTTAGTCTAAATTTTCTTCCTTATGTATTCTTATGTGCAAGATAAATTTAAACATCTTCACGTTGGTGTGTCTTTTTTGTCATCTGTCTACCATTCAAAATTACGCTATCCATCTCAAAGTAGTCCGCACATGACTTCAAAATGGGAAGTTAATTTACCAAATGAATGATTATTAACTTCACCATCATACAAAGAGACACAAATTTTAAATGTATGCAATTATTCTTCAATTTCTACCTACAGGGTGCCTTACATAATACATATCTTAGATCCAACCTATCAAAAATTATTTTTGCGGATATTTTACAAGTGTAAAGATAGAGAAGATTTGTTCAAATTAGACGCTTGGATATTACCATACGTTCCTTTATTTTGTCAGGAAATTTATATCATTATTAAATTGTTTCACTACATTTCAAAACTCTCTTGTTATTGATTTATAGTGTGGGGTGGAGTCGTATTCATAAGGTGCCTTGGAGTATGAAGATAAAGATTACATGCAGACAAAGTATTTAATAGACTTTCATACAATTTTGGAGAGAAATGTTCATTTATGTCATCACATGACGTTATCAAATTTCAATATTTACATAATGAATTTAATGATCATTAACAATTGATCGGAGACTATCGTATAAGCAGGCCAACGTTCGAAGTAATTTGTCATCAAAATAAAAATAGCGATTTTATATATGATGATTTTAAAACATTATTTAATATTCCTTGAAATATCATATTGCTTGTATGAGTTTTAATTTTAAATAATATGCTCGAGTTCCGATATTGCTTGATTTAATCACAACCGATAGACCGAAAAACCCTGCCAACGGACTACGCATGCTGCAGTTTCTACAAATGACCTCAAAAAACGTGAACAGGTAAGTTCTAAAAACATATATTTCCTTATCCGCAGAAATCTCCGTTGTCACGTTGTTGACGAATGAGAGAGACTTTACAGAGCTGTGTTTTCATTTTGAATAATACTTGAATTTCATATATTGACGGTAACATATGTAAGATCTCTGGAATGATGCGAGAGCAGCCTAGAAGTATATTTATATGCCTGAAGCAGAAAATATTTAAATGAATAACATACTCACAGACAGGAAAATACAATTTTGCCTTGCTAATCATGTCTACCGCTGCGTCTAAATAGGAGACGGACCTTCCACTATCATCACAGGCAGAAGTGACGTATCCAAGCGTTAGGAAAACTTCCAGTTGTAGAAAAAGTAATGAAAAACCGAAGAAAAACCTAAAATTTATATAAAAAATTATGAATATATTTTTTTACAAAAGCTAAAAATTTTACAAAACAAAATTTTTCTCAGTGATTTAACTAGTTAGGAAAAGAAATAGCTCATTTTATAAAACTAAACAAAATGAAGCATCTGTATGATATTTCAAAATATGAGTTTGCAATTAAAATTCAGGAGATCTTAAGTTTTCATACTGACAGATGAAAAGCTTCGTAATTTTTATCACATGAGATTTCGAACAAAAAGCATTGTATATAGTCAGTGACAGCTCTTTTTTTGTCCAAAGTTACGGGATGTATCAAAACGCCAGATAAAAACTCCTAAATGCGACATAAGTGTCGCATCTAGGAGTTTTAGTTAATCTAAGTAATTTATATATGTGGACAGAATTTAGTTTCAAACAGCAGTTTTCGTCATTCTGTGTAATAGAATTATACATATTAAAGGGAAATTGCTTGATTTCATGGAACTCATTCTATAGTCACGACCGCGTAGTAACACATATTAAGCCATTCACTTGTGACTCGGTTGATCATAGCTATGCACTATCAATTTGTATTGTCACTGATTATAGCTAAATTTTCAAGATATCTGCCTATATCTGAGAAAACTAAAATTTTCACTGCAAATAACCAGATTTATGGAACTGACCGATTTAAGGAATCCGATTAGGTCGAAAAAGCGATTTTTGAAGAAAAATTCAAAAACTTTTTTTATGATCTAAAATAAAGCCACAACTTTTAAGATTCTAAAACACTCTTTGTTTTTATTCTTATTCTTTTAATATTTTATTCCTTGATATTTATTTGAACTAATGTGTTATTATATTTTTTAAATGCGTTTTCTGAAAAATAAAAATTTCACTAAAATTTTCCGCGAAAAACGTGATATCTCCAAAACAATTCATTAAAATTAATTGAAATTTCGTAGACATTTGCAAAAGGCCTTTGAGGGTTTAATAGACTGCAGATTTTATGATAACTTTATTTAGTAATAGTTTTACAGTCACTTTCAGTTCGAAATATAGGATAATTTTGGCGAAAAATCAATGATTCAACTTTGAATGTTCATAAAATATTTATTTATTAAAATAAATGTTATCTTGCGGTCTATTACATACTAGATAGTTTGAGAAGTACGCATGCGAAATTAAAATTAAATATGTCCCATATTTTTTCATTTATGCTGTTTTTCTTAACATTGAAATTTTTATTAAAAATCTCGGAAAAAAATATTTATTTTCAAAAACTACTGATGATATATGAATTTTTACTTCTAATTGTAACTATTTAAGCCTATATTTGTAATTAAGCTCTATAAGTCTTTTTGTGCATGCTTTTTTTTTTAATTTTTACTCCGAACCTAGTCGGATGCCTTAAAAACCAATTGGTTTCCAAAACATGTCCAATTTGAAAGTATAATTTTAATCATGGACGACATAAGCCTTTAGATGCAAAAATTAGTTCAAGCTTGTAACATGCAGTATGAGAATAAATGAAAGGATGAATTAATTAATTATTTTATCACAAAAGCTACTGTCGGCAAGTAGGCAACAAGTTAATAGAAATCTTGATACACATAAATGGAATGGAATTTATCTAACAGATTTTTTTTAATTTAATGAAAAGTAATTCAGAGAAATTTGAATTTTTCCCCTTAAACTTCTTAAGCACTGAAATTATTAGCGTCATTTAAATGCAAAAGTAAAGAATTACAGTATACATATATACAGAAGCAAAGTTTAATAAAGTCTTGATGCATAAATTTTCATGGACTATTCCGGAATATTGGTAATTTTAACAAAATAAAGATTTTTGAGTTTTAAAGCCCAGTAACATAATTTTAAAAAAGCATGAAAGTTTTCATTAAATTCTTTGTTGTTTGAAATATTTATCTCTTCTAAGTTGTAAGGATTAAAAATAATCAATAAATTTAATAAGAACAGTTTTTAGAAACACACGTTTATTTGCGTAGTAAAAAGTGTAATTTTTATTTTAATTAATTTCTACGTTTTAGTTTTTGATACATGATTCAATATTATAAATATGGAATATCTTATGAAATCAAAATTTTAATTATTTTAGTCGGTTTACTGATAATTAATTTCTGAAAATATTAAAATAGTGTATTGTCACCAAGAATGCACAGATGTACCAAATTTCATAACTCTAATGCATCAGAAAATTAGTGAAAAATCAATTTCAAAATTCCCTCTTTATAGACATGAAACAAGTCAAGTTAAATAAAAGCGTGTGAAAGCGTTTTTTTATGGTTAAAATGGTTAAAATATAATTAATTTGCCTTTATACAACTTAAATTTCGCACCGTAAAAGAAAGTGAATAAAAAAAATAAAAAAATTAACAATTGTTTCGTGCTGCAGTTAAATTTCCAAATCTGAAAAATCTACAAATATATTCAAAACGCTTACATGATGAGACGACTTGTTTTCTCTAACAAAACTTAACTTTGCTACTTTTCGTGTTTCAAAACTAAATGCTGATTATATATATATCTGTCGTATCGGATATTCTGTTGCTCAATTTGATGATGAAACATCCGTAAACAAACGACACCATTGGCTATCGAAAAAGAAAGCAGCTATTCTCTTCAAGGCTTTTTGATATTTCATCCTATTAATAAACTTTTCTCAGTAAAAAATGTTGCATTAATTCCCGTAAGACGAAACGAGACTTTCCCTTCTATTCTCGTTAATTTCTGCGAACCACGAGAGCAACAACACTTACTGATAATGTCTGGTTAGAAATAGAAATTTCTGTTTAAGTAGTTAGCATGGTAAGCAAATCTATTTAATATAGAAATATTATAGTAGTGGTGTCAAACTCGCGGCCTGCGGGTCGCACAACGAGCATTTTTTGCGGCCCACCAAACAGAGAATGTAACAAAATTTTTAATAAAATTTTTCATAGCTTAGTTTTTAGAACTCCTAATTATGTATCATTCTTAATAACGAACCACAACATTCACCAATTACTAATAACTAGTTCTGTTATATCGGCGCACCAATTCGCCAGACATTACCAGCGAATATTTTAGGAGCCGATAATAAAATAATATCTATCGCCGTATGGAAGAAAAATTTTTCTTTGTTTTCTTCAATTTTCACCTCAGGTATAGAAACAGTATTTAACCATATATAAACGGAGGTAATCGAGATTCAATTCTGCTCAGATTTGAACAGTGACAAATCCAGGGGGCTATCGGGATGCAGCCCCCAGAGCTAAAGCAGAAATCTTGATTTTATTTAAAATCACTACAACTGTTTGTTCTTAATTTCCCTTTTAAAAAAACGTGACAACGTTGCTTTCTGGCTTGACAGGCTCGAAAATTTTCCTACTTTTCTAGTCATTCCAGTTGTACCTGTAGCGTTGGAGCGGTCGAAGACATTTTTTAGCTAGTTACTTCATTGCATTTTTTATTAAATTATCGAGAGTATTGTAGTGTTTTTTATTATTCTTATTGGCAGGTGATTAAAGTCTGTAAAGTTAAAGTGTTAAAGTGTTTTGGTTTACATAAGCCATGAGTTTTGACATTCGTCAAGACGATACAAAATTTTTATGACCTCATACGAATCCTGGATTCGCCACTGGATTTGAAGGAAAAATTAAGTGAAGTTGGGAAACCTGAATTTTACAAATATTTTCCATCCAGGTTTGAAAGTATTCGAAAAATGGCATTTGAAATTACTTCTGTGTTTGAAAGTAGTAATTGGTGCGAGCAATTGTTTTCATTTTTGAAAGGGAATTAGTCGCCTGTGAGATCCAGAATTACTGACATTATTTTTTTATCAGTTTTCCACTACGGCCCAGATATCCTTCGAAGTAGGGAAGAATTCAGGAGAGAAGAAATGCAATGTGTCAGGAAGAAAGTATTACCATTACCGTTGATCTTTTTTTTATACTGTATTTTCGAAATAAACCTGCGTGATTTTTTTGTGGCCCACAAAAACTTAGACCTTGTTTATTTGACCCTTGCTATGATTTGAGTTTCACACCCTTGTTTTACAGGCATCTCAAAAGGCGTAACACAAGCAGAGGCGTAGCGAATGTAAATATTCCCTCTTCCCAACATATGTAGTTTTAAAAATGTGATATAAACTCAAAAATATTTTATCTTCACGCAGGGTCATCTATACTCTCCTCTCATTGCTAGGTCACAACAGTTTGAAAAATAAACTTACATTAGGAGGTTGATAGCAAAGATGTCACTGAGCTGTCGAACTCGCATGGCAAACAGCTGACAGCCTCTGTAGCACTATCCTGACAATGGACTCGTCTCCGGGACCAGGGGCGAGGTGTCCCGTAATCAAGAAGAAGCTGACAGCCTCTGAAATATGGAGATGCCTGAGGAATTCGCAACTACAGAAGCCGACACCTCAGGTCCGCCAAAATTTGAAACAACAATTACAAACATGTCAGACTGTCCCGATTCACTTGAAAAAGGGTTACAGAATTAGGAGACAATAGAATCTAATCAGGAAGGTATTCTAGATTCAAGGCAAGGAATAAAAAATATTAGCTTTCTAAGAAGAAATTTTTACATGAAAAGTTTAGTTTAATTATACTAATGTCTCTTTTTGTGTGTGAACCGTTTAGGGATTAACATCGTAATTTCGAACCACAATCAGATGGCGAAGATGACGCGTGAGATGTTACTCCTCCTCCCACCAAGCTTCCGCACAGCAACAACGAGAGGATGTTTGACCCCCAATGTATGATTTAAAGTAAAACAGCTCCCATTTACACAGCGGATTTTGGTTTCGAACCTAGAGCCCTTCGGCGCCGAAGCCGAGACCTTATTCCAACCTGATCATTATTAGTGTACTGCAATCCATTATTGCAGGACATGGTAGGTTGAGTACTTTATCCAATAACCGAGACTGGATAACTTCATGCGTGCAAAATAAGTTCGCTCAATCTACAGATTGTTGGAAAGCGTAAAATAATACCACAAAGCTGTCACAATGGCCTCCATTCCATACGTGAACACAAAAAACGAAAAATTCAGTCGACACCGTTCAATACTTAAAGATTTTCAAACTTGAAAAAAAAGAAAACATGACAAAAACTTGTTGGAGAAAAAAATAATTTATTTCTCATTTCCAACGGTAAAATACTACAGGGACAAGCTCCCTGAAGGCCCAAAATCCTACGGGAGCCCGCAGGTGCAACCGCCTACTTCACGTTTAGTCAAGCCCAAAAAGAATTCAAATCACACAAAGGAATCTTCCAGAGAGGCGATGCTAAAGCCCTTTTACACAAAAATTCATACGCAGAACAAGATGGCGAGTAAATAGTTCCGTTGAATTAATTTGATTTATAATTTAATAAACTTGAAATATTAAATGGAAAGACATAAAAAGTTAAGGCAATTAATATTTAAGTTGATTGCTAAGTAAATAATTAAGAAAAAGTTAGATATTTAATCAAACTGTTAAAAATTACCGTTTAAATTTCAAAAGTTGCCAGAGATGACACAAGATACTAAATAAACCTTGGTGGCGAAGATTTAAATATTTAAAAATACTGATAAAGCCGAAAAATGATGTAGTTGCATTTTTTGCAATCTAACACCGTGACAGGATGCACACATGTGAATGTATTTGTGAGAAAAGAACACAATTAAATTTTTACAATTAATGGTTTACTTTTCAGATGGCTGGCTTGTGCTTATGTAAAGTCGAAGCAATCAGTTGGCAATTGTGACAATATTCCAGGATTTTTATTAGCAAGGCTCCGTGAACAGTGCTTTGAAGTAAGAGGCCTGACAAATCCTTATCTAATTTATTGGTGATTTTTTTTCGGAAAGCTTCCTGAACTTTGCAGGAAAGTTTAATTAATCAGTAAATATTTTGCCAATTGACCCAGAGTGTTCTTGAGGGCCAGTTGTTGATCCATCCAAGCCTTCTATTAAATACCTTAGCGGAAGTTATTAGAATGAAGTTGACAAGCACCCACTGCAGGAGGTTGGCAATCTCCTTTTCGAGAAGGCGTATCGTAACGCCTCAATTATGCTGTGAATTAACAGCAGTCCCATCGCACCCAACCACTATTGGCCGGTGAAAAAATGACGCATTTTCGATACTTTGTGCTGATCCAGAGAGAACTAAAACATGCCCAAGATATACGTTACCAGGAAACTGAAAAACTGAAACGTGTTCTTCAACTTCTCACCATAGCGGCGGTGGAAAAGACAGTCTTCGTTTTTTCCATCACCAAAGTTGTGTCTTTCCGATTGTCGAAGTAAATACCTCTGAGAACTACTATTCCTTCCCTCATTGTTTGTTCATGAAGGTTACATCTGTATTTCGATCTCTCTCTTCGAACTTTATTTCTCTCAATAATTATTTGAAAATTTTCATCCAAGTTTCTTCACAGCTGAGATCATTTAGTAATGCTGAAGCAAGGGCTGGTCGACCAACAACTCCATATCTGTCTCATGTTTTTGCAGATATTGTAAGCTTTAGCCTTGTTAGTGAAGTGGAACATGGTGAAGTATTTTTGTCAACGGGAATTCCCATGCAAACTTTTCCCCTCCTACTTCTGTCTTAAATTTATTAAAAATTTCAGATGGTTTCTGTTGACCCGAAGTTTACTGAATGTTGAGTGATTTGTAGATAAACATTACCAATGGTCATTGCCCTTTCATATCTTTGGTCGGTTATAAATTACTGTTTCTGTAGTGACATACATTTCCGTGATTTCTCAAACCGGTACAATTTCAAGTTCATGCATTTGCACACAACAGCGTTAAGTAACTTTTTTGCTTCCTCTATGAATGCTTGAGTTTTATTTTGGAAATTTGGAGAAACCCTCCATCCGGGGTAAGATAAGGTGATTCAATAGCTATTCATGTTCTCTTTTTATCAAAGTAACTATTCTCACATGATGAAAAACTGAAATTTTCGGAAGATTTTCATCAAATTTCTTCTAGCTTAATAGCGATCTCTTCATAAATTTCAATGATGTTGGTTTGTAAATATCTCAGCTCTTTTTTCGTAACCTAATCCAATTAAAGTAGCGCAATACATCTCCACGTATTGGTAGAAAAATACAGCTGAGCTCATTCGGACTGCCAACAACACTTAACTTGGTTTCTATTATGAATAAATTTTGGTAATCAATAAGTAAATAAACACAGATTTAATGAACTGACAGAAAAAAGCAATTTAAAAACTTAAACTAAATACACAAAAATGAAACTTCTTATGGAAAGCGCAATGCAGACGTCGAGCTGCAGGTAAAAATTCTCTAACTAAGAAGTCGAATTTTCTCGTGCTGCTGCTCCTGATAAAACTTTCTAATTGAGGGCTACACGTTCTTACATACTTTAGATCATTTTTCATTTAAAAGAACTTATCGAAACCAATTCATTTACCTGGTTATTTATTTTTCAATTAACTCTATTCATATAAATGTCTGCTTTGGAGTGTAATGTATCATTGCTATATATTTATTTTGAATGTTAGATAAGGTAAAGAAAAAATTAAAAACTTTTGAACCTTTTGCAATATTTTAATTTTATAAAAACTAAAAAATTTAATCGGAAAAAACAAACGCAATACTACATCATGAATTTTACACAAAATACTTGATTTAAACATCAACCCTTTTTTAATTACATTGTGTAAATGAGTAATAACTGAATTTGCTGACTTTAAAAAAAAGAGTAATTAATTGTAGAGTAACCTAGTTGCTAGAGTCACTCGGCGCGGAGGTAAGGATGATTTTTCTGCAGCGAGGACAGACCAGAGGTCAATCATGTCTCCCTTTGTGAGCACTTCCTTCCACGTATACCCAGTGGTGTAATTAAGGGAGCAGGTAGGGCACATGCCCTGGGCACAATTGCCAGGGGGCGCAAAATAAAGGAATCAATTAGTGGTATTTAAAAAGAACTGTACATCTTTAAGCTATTATTTCCAAGATTCTTAAAAATTGAAACGGTTTCACCAAAGTGTGGGAACACCTAAAGGATACAGTCTTATTTACAACCGGAAACTACTCAGTCGGGGACAAAATAACAAATAGTATCTTTCTGAGATTTGATGACTAAACGCGTATCTTCTAGGAAAGGGAAGCCCATTTCAAAGGAAAGTCCTTTTCATAGATTTGTGTCTCGGGGGCGAGGAGATAAGGGAAGATAGTTTGGAATCGATTAACTATCTAGGGTTTCCCATAGTATGCCGAATTCATACTGATTGGATATCGGCTTCTTTGGAAGTTCGTATTAAATAATTAGTGAAAAAGTGTCGTTCCTATTTTCAATCAGCAGAGAGTGAAGAACGGGGAAAATATCCCATTTTTTGGCATAGTGCAAAATCGCCCCAATAGTTTTCAAAGATGTAAGTTAACTCTATTATTCTGATATCTTTGCATTGTTTTCAGTACTAAATGTTTGCATAATTTGAATTCTGAGAATACGATAGTACTTTATTTAAAATTTTATTTCGCAAAAGCCAGGCGCAGTTATCCTGCCAAACACATAAAAAAATAGGCAAAAAGAAGGTTTTCATCATTTTAATGATAATAATTAATTCTAAGAAATGATATCACAGGCCTGAAAAACTTGAGTCATGAAAAGGTCTTTTCAATGTAATGACTGATTTTTATATTGTTTGGTGCTCTGATTTCAAATAAGGCATCCATATTTATCAGTCACGTAAGGATTTTTCACAAAGTGGCCTTGAATATATGGAGATAAAGGCCTATTTTACATATTCTGGCGAAAACTAGTTATTTTCAAAATATTTTTTAAATATTTTATTTACAAGTTGACTATTTATTAAACTATTGGAAATAATTTTCTAAATTATATTAATAAGAGCAGTTACCATTGTTAATGCATCCTGACAATCATAGGTCCTTATGCTGTTTTTTCCTTTTCCCCTGAAAGCTCCTTTTGGCACTTTGTCTCTTGTAGGCAGTATGAAGGGCCGTCTCTGTGCAAGAATCCAGTAGTAGCCCGCCATCATATTGACGTCCCACCTACCTTGGTATCTATGTTCCACATCTCCTTGATGTCTTGGTGAAATATTTCTCCCTGTTCTCCACCAACAGCACTCAGATTTTAGGGGAAAGTAGTTCAAATGCGAATTTCAGAAATGCATTTTCAAACTACCCAAGTCTTTGAATTCCTTTAACATGTTTTCCACGATACATTTTAAGTTGGGGTCCTTAAAATTGCCGAGGAATTTTTTGATGACTTCCTTAAAAGTTCTCCAGGCTTCTTTTTTACTCATTTCCATTTTAATTCCAAACACTTTGTTTTTACAAAGTTTCCGAATATCAAAACATACAAAAACACCTTCCTTTATTTTTACTTCTTACATTCATGTAAACTTGTTGCCAAGGTATTTAAAGCACTCTCCTTCTTTTGATAGAGCCTTAACAGGTTGTTTCATCAAGGCAAGGCATCATCATTTTTCTTATCCAGACTGTCCCATTCACACAAGAAGCAAGGGTACTTGGTGTATCCTGATTGTTGTCCAAGAATCATGGAAAGCACTTTTAGATCACTGCATATCGTCCATCAGCTATCTTTATATTTCAATTTGCTGAGAATCGTAGCTAAATTCGTGAAACATTCTTTCAGGTACGCAGAATGTCCTAATGACACTGAAGCATACTTGCTGCCATTATACAGAAGCACTGTTTTGAGGCTTTTTTTTGACGAGTCAATAAATAGTCTCCACTCGTTCACGACATGCTGTATATTATACATCTCCATTAATCCAGGACTGCTACTGTAAACCAAGCCGCTATCTTGAGAAAAGTATTGAATGAAAACTATTTCTCTCTTTCTGAACCATGAGAAAGAGGAATTTTCCTCATGATAACCACTAGTGAATCATGGCGATCTTTAACTCGACGAATAAGAGCCATTTTGAAGTAAAATCTGTCCAAACAAAACTTTGTGGGACATATTATCACTTGAAAATTGTTTTTTTTTTAATTCGCAGCACAGACTGCCCTAAAAATCTCCAGTTCTCAATTAATGACGACTTATGATACTAAATGCCCATTTCCTCCCTTATTAGATTAGAACAGAATGGATTGGTGGCCACGAAAATCAAAAATTTCAAATTGTGAAAAAATGTTACGTGATGGAATTTTTTGACTATTTTTTCTGAAACCAGCATCCAAAAATATATCAGAATCAGCTATTGGTTTCTAAACACTTTTTTGGTTGCAGGCCTCTGTATCATGCCCAGTCATGAAGTTCTTTTGTATATAACGTCGATAATGTATATATTTAAATAAAAGTGCAAAATGAATTTTTTGAAAAATCTTTCCGAATTAAAATTCTACACTAAAATTACTTCAATTCTATTGTTTTATTTATCTTAAAATGTCGTGATCAATCTGATGATTCTATAAAGTGTGGAATGATATCATTGTCTATGAAACCTTTCCCATTTAGAAGACTGATTTCACCATTTGTGTTCCAACAACCTGACTTATATCTTTGCCATCAGATTGCACCGCCCACCTTTTTTTGCAAAATACGTAAAAAATCTGAAAAATAATTGGAATTATTTTACTATTATTAAATTAAACAACTTTAATTATAAACGTACATGAAATTCCCTACAGCGATTTCCGTGAACTTCAATTTTACACTGTTTAATGAATCATATTTTATCAAATTTTACTTCTTTAATTCTATCAGAGACTTTGCTGTAAACATCTTTTGTATATTTATCTTAGACTTTCACATCATTTTGAACGGTAATATTTAGCTACTTTCAAATAAACTTCAACATGAAATCATTTATTTATTATTCACTGTATCCCAAGTCGAAAAAAATTTCCCTGCTACAAAGAATTAATATGGTCGAAAATAAAGCAAAATTCTTTCGATTACCTTCATACATCAGGGAAATATTTAAGAAACTATAATTTATCTATGAAATTGTTAAATCTTCTAGTTAAAAACGAAGAATGCCAGAAAAAGGAAACACCCGAAGGGCTTTCGCAATTCATCTGTTTTTGGTTATCAATTAGTTTCGAGTTTAGTTTAGTTTGAAGCAACGCGAGGGCTATTTTGGGACGGACCTCGTAATTTTGAACCGAGGTCAGATGACGAGGACAGCACCTGACCACAACACCCCCTCTCCAAACTTCCACGCCACACCACTGGAAGGACGTTTAGCCACTACGTATGATTTAGCGTGTAACAGGCCTCATACACGTCGGATCGGGTTTCGAACCTGGAAAGAGCGAACCTCCCAAAACCGAGACCTTACCACTAGACCACCGCGGCCTTAGAAATACTCTGTGATATAGCTCTTTTGTGTATACACAAAGCAGAAACCGAAAGAAATTATTTTAATGAAATTATAACCGCTTTGGCTTCGTTAAAAGGTAGGAAGATGAATATATAACATTTCGGAGGCCATAAAGCCTTCAAAAGTTTTCAGAAGTATAAATCCTTTTTCATATACATAATGTTCACATATAAACTATTAAACACCTTGATAATTTTTTTTATTTCAATGTTATTTGGCATAAAATGCAGTAATATTTCTGTTTTTATTTAGGTATTACTTTACTTTTCATCACATGTTGTGCATTTTTTCTCATTAAATACCAAACGTTAATTATTTTATCATTCTTCTGGCTCCATATCTCACGTTAATTAAGAAAATCATGACCGTGATTATTTTTTGTCCCTTCACTGTACAATATTTCCTCCATAGATTCTTCGTATGCTAGGAAGTGAAAAAGAGAAATGAGGTATTTGAGAGCAAAAAATGAAATCTTCCTATGATTTCGATTTATAAGAGCAAGCTATTACATAAGAGGCTGATAGTAAAGATGTTGTAAAGTCAGACTCAGAAAAAGTCAATTTTTACATCAAAAATAGATCTACTTAGCTATTAACAAAATAAAGTCGTTTTATCGTACAAGCAATTTGAAGAACTGAACTTTCAAGCTGAAATATAAACAATCACAATTATTCACATTACGTGCAGTCTGTGCCTGGAGTACAAATATATTAAAAAAACACTGGTAAAGCCGTCTTACAAAGAGAGGGCACGACTTGGGAAATTCAATTCGGGATGAAACTTGGCATTTTAGTATCATTCCATTTAGGGTGTTCACACATTAATCTAAAAGAGTGCAATGGCCAGCCAATTCGGAGGAAATGGCCCTCAAACTTTGGGCACAACCAGTAACTCTTCACAAGCAGTAAGTTCTCAGATAGCTTAGATGTCAGTGCGCTCGCCTACCATTCGCTACGTCCGCTGCGGTTTTTTTATTTTTATTTTTTTAAATTTATTCCAGATTAAATTAAAAATTTAAAAAATATTTTAAATTAAAACTTTAATTATATTTATGCAGAAAATAACTTGATTTATATGATACTTGAATTACAGACAAAATAATATATAAACAGCAAACTAATTCTAAATACATCTTTAATGGTGATAAATATTAACTATAATTAAAATTATCTTCCTAAATTCATTGAAAGTTTTAAATTATTAGGTTTTTATATTCGCAAATTCTTAGTTCTTATTTTATCTTGGAAACAGTCGAGAGGAAATGTTAATACATTGAATACATATGCAGATGGTCCAATATTTTAATGATGGAATAAAAATAGCAGAGAGCAGCTGTTAAACTATTAAACTAGCAGTACACGCGCGGTGTTGCCCGTGACATCGTTATTATCTTTTCTGTTCTCAGAATCTGAAAACATCAAAGAGGAAAAATTAGTTTTAAGATTGAGTTAACCGAAAAATTAGTTATAGAGTTTTTTTCTCTGACCAATTTTCAGGGCTATAAATGAAATTTCTTGCGTCTAAACATCGTACAAACACACGCTCAAATACACAAAAACATTGCCTTTTATGTAGAGAGAAATAGAAGATTAGTATACGTAATATCTCAGAGAGCTTGGTTTAAATATTAAACAAAAAATTAGGTGAAATAAAATATGAAAGCAAAATTTATTAGGATATTAACTCAGCGTTCAACAGTGAAAGAGAAAAACGGAATTAAATATTTGTTCAAACAATGAAATAGGTTTCAATTGCGTTGCAAAAATGAAAAGTATTGCTGTAAATTATACCAAAAATAATTTTAAAAATTTATTAAAATTGGAGAAAATAATGTACAGCAACTTCTTCGTTTAAAAAATATTTTTAGACTTTTAAAATAAACTTCATTAAAACGGATATTGTTTGTTCTTACTTACGGTGTATCTATTTTCTTGCTACGATTATTAGAAAAAAATGCAATGGAGAAATGAGTACTAAAAATCCCCCCAAATACTACAAAATATTAAATAAAAAGATTTCTAGAATGAATTTTAAAATTCTGGCTTCCAGGTGCATTGAGTCACCATCAGGGCTACTTGTGTGCCAAATTTCAGGGCTGTAAGTTCAAATATTTCATGTCTAAACATCGTGCGCGCACACGTACACACACACGCACAAGCGTTGATCAGAGGTGGACTTCTCTTCCTGACGAGCGGCATGCCATGATATTTTTCAAATTATTAAATTTTTGTCTTTTGTTTTTTGTATGTTTTTTATTTTTTGTCTTTTGTTTCTTATGTTTGATGTGCGTGCGTGTGTGTGTGTGTAATTTTTTACTTTCGTATTTAATTAGTGGGCCTCAAAATATTTTTTACACAATAGGTGGTTCGCACAAACAAAAAGTTTGGGAACCGTTGTCTTAGATAATATGCTGGAAATTTACAAGTAATCGAGTAAAAACTCGCAAAGACAGGACATTTCAAAGAGATACGGCAGAGACCAAAGACAGGACATTTCAAAGAGATACGGCAGAGACACAAGGACTGGACATTTCAAAGAGATACGGCAGAGACCAAAGACAGGACATTTCAAAGAGATACGGCAGAGACTTTTAGACCTGCCGTCTCTTACACTTTCCAACAGCATCAAAAAAATTATAAAACGATTTAAAGGCAATAAATGAGAATCTAGAAAGTATGAAATCTGAGAGCATAACAGAATTTAGAAAATAGAACAAGTCTAAAAATATAAAGTGCATGAAACATATAAGTAATATAGCAAGATTTGAAGGATAAAAAATAAATATAAAAAAATAACATAAGATATAAAATAATAATAATAGTAAGGGGAGTTGGGGTAGATTGATACGCGGCAACAATGATACAGTTCATAAATTTTGATGATTGGAATGGCTCAAGATGTTCATATCGCCTCATATATATGCCGCTGTAACCCTTAGCACACGGTAAATTCTTCGGCCATGTTAAGTCAAAAGTTAATTTACAAATGAATCAAACCGCTTATCTTCTAGTCGAAGTAAATTTTACTCTAAGTACGTGTTGTGCGATTTCTTTCACTAATTACGTTTTCCTGTCAGGGAATCTAGTCCAAAGGTAGGAAAAAACATTTATTTTTCTGAACTATATTAAGTTTTGAGGTTTTTTAGCGTTGATTTTGCGTAAGTTAAAAAGTCTCTTGGGGCAGATTGATACAGTTGACTCCGGGGCACATTGATACGCATCTTCTGTGTGTATCAGTGCACTTTAACAGCAACTACTTTGCAAAATAGTCTTCAGAAATGGAAAAAACATAAAAATGTACTATCTAAGAGCAACAAGCAATTAAGTATTTGTTTAAACAATGAAAACTGTTTGCATTTCAATGCAAAAACGAAAAGTAATTGTTATAAATTAAGTTTAAAATATTTTTACGAATTTATCAAAATTGCAAAAAAAAATGTACGAAAAATTAAATAATATCATCGAAAAGATAATTTTTTATATTTTCAGATGGTTTGAAAATTATTTTTGTGCTATATTATTTTCGTAAGTCATCAAGGAAGAACGCGAAAATTTCCCTTAATTTTTAATTAATTAAAATTTCCAGAAACGGCTTCGCGGCTCACATTCCCTATCTCCAAAGTATTTTTACACACAGGAACATTCTCCTCTATTATTTGTAGAAATAAAATATTTTCTAAGTTTCAATTTTCCAGTTTCTTTTAAAATGTTGAATTTTGATTAAAAGAAAAGTTTATTACATTGTTAAGCTTTTAAATCTTGATGTGGAATATAAAGTTTATAGATAAAACTTTTTTTTATCCCAGACCCATTAACCATCAATATTTTCAATATTTCCGTGTGTATCAATGTGCCCCAAGTATGAGGTTGATTGATACAAATCCATTTTTAGGGAAAAAAGTGTAATAAATATTTTATTATGTCATTTATGGCCAAAACTCGACTGAAATCCTATATTAGATTAACAAATGTATAAATTTAGTGTACTAGTTCTAATTATTATTTGCCTAATTATTTCTAACGTTGTTAAAATAATTTTTTAGCTTTCCAAAAAAAGTGTATCAATGTCCCCGTATTCCCCTGTAAGATCGGTACGCCAGTTTAACTAATATTTATGTCAACCGCCAGTAGGATTGCTAAATAATGAATGGTTGTCATGATGCAAGGATGGCCGCTACAAATGGCTTAACGCCAAGTGACAAGCTCCGTCACAAAACTAAAATAATTCTTTGAAAGAAAATATAACGTCTCGCAGTTCGTAATTAATAGGCTTATAGGTTACAGTGTAAACGAAATAGAGGTGAATAAATGTTATTGATAGAAATTTATTTAAAATTTATTATTAAATTTCAAAGTGACAATATAATATTATTAGTGACCAAGTAAGCTGTTTGCTAATTTTTCAAGAACTACCAACTCTATGAAACTTTTTTCAATTTCTCCTTATATTTAATTGTAACAATAGATAAATTCACATTTTTATTTTGTATAATATTTTTCGATATATTTTAAGCTTTGTAATAATATATTCAAATCCTTTTTGTTGTTTGATGGGAAAAAAACCATTCTGGAAATTTTTGTTCTCTAACTCCTTAAAATTTCTTTAAATCAATAGAAGTAGAACAGTTTTCACTTCAAAACTTTATATTCAATATTTCTGTCAACAAAATTTAGATAGTGAATTGTTGCTATAATTTATTCAATTTGTGTAAAATCTAAATATTTACACATAATTATCACGACATTTTCGTTTTCAAAAGTTAAATTACTTAAAATAACGTTACATTTCAGAGATTACTTTTAACAAAATAATAAACAATCAATAACTATTAAAAACTCCTTTTAATATAATCTTCATTTTTACCTCCAACAAAAGAGCAGCACTTCAATTTAGACTACAAAAATATATTCATTTCACAAAATATCAATATTTTTTAGGTATTAAAATATTATTGCAAAGTATTATTAAATTATTATTATCTTACTAAAAAAATAACCCGTCATGGTATGACAGGTGCAAATTGCCTCATAAGTCGAGAGATTTCCCGTCAAATCTGACGTGTTTAAATATATAAATATATATGAAATATTTTTTTATTTACATATTTCTTTATTCAAAAAACTTCTTGGTAAACAACATTCAGTGTGAAGCATTTTTCGTTGTTTAACAATTTTCCTTGTACTTCAGATGTCTTTGTGTAAATTTTAACGTTGCCAAAAAATATTATCAAATTATATCACCACGATTTCACTAAATAATTAGATGCAACGTGGCGTCCAAACTATATCACGCGCATGATATACCACTGACGTAATTTACTGCCTTCTGTTAAAAAACGGAAATTAATCTGAAATATATGATTAATATCATTTAAAATTTCTCGGAAACTATTGATCATAGCGAGATAAGTTTTATATAAATCGATAGCAAATTTTATTTCACTATTTTAGAGTTATTAAATTTGAAATTAGAACGACAATTACTCTTTTAAATTTAAAATGACTGAAATTTAGGTTCTCTAACAATGAAATGATGCTGTTTAACGTCTCGCAGTGCTATGGCGCGAGTTTTATTGTTGGTGACGTCAGAGCGTTACCGAGAGATCTGGGCTATTATATTAGTAATGCGTAGGCAGATGGTCCGAAATTTCAATAATTGAAAAGGGACCAATGCGTAAATGTCTTTACTCATTATCGTACGAAATCCATGGAATGAAATGTAGAATGAATTTATAAAATTTATGAGTGATGAAGCCTAACAAATATCTTTCATGATGTGGGTAATTGTAGTTATGATTTACTACCTTTAAAGTTATATTTATCATTATTTTAGTACTTATAAAGTAAACTTACCAATAATTCAAGTATCATATGAATAAACAGTAATTTTATATATAAAAAATTCATATTTTAATTAAAAATATGTAAACATTTTTCATTTTTGTAATAATTTTGAAAAACTTTTTGAAAAACTGTCAATCTTTCTAATGAAAGAGAGATCACTTTTAATTGCACTTGCACTTTTTAAGATTAATGTGTGAACACTCTAATGGTATGCTACTAATATGCCAAATTTCATCCCGAATTGAATTTCCCAAGTCGTGCCCTCTCCTTGTTAGTCCAGTATTTAAAATATAAGACTGAAAACAATTCGTTACAGTGTCACTGAGCTGTCAAACTTACGTAACAAACAGCTGACAGTCGCTGAAATATGGAGATGCCTGAGGAATTCACAACTTTAGATGCCGATACCTCAGATCCACCAGAAAAGCAAATGACAACTGCAACCGTGGCTGGGTTGGTTGTGTTTGGTTCTATGGCGCAAGATTCAGATTTGGCGATACTGCGCCAATTGCAACAGTGGCATAGCGAGGGCAAGTGGCTCCCGGGGTATAATATGATTTCTTCGCCCCTCAATCTCATCAGTGAATAGCATGTTTAAACGGCTCCCGGCCCTATGAGCACAAAGATAATGTATGACATTTTTGTGATGTTGACGTCTGAATACTAAACAAGTATTCGTGAAGATATCGTAACAATATTGTAGATCATTTGAGCTATTAGGGCACGTTATTATATTTCCCGGTCCCTAGTCATGTTTGGTTTTAAAAATGACATAAACGCGCTATATTTGTGTCTCTATGGCGCCCCTTAAGAATGGCTCTCGTGGCATCTATGCCCCCCGTCGCTATGCCACTGAAGACATCGACAGATGGTATCAGGTTCACTTGAAAAAGGATTGCAAATTTCAGATGCAATCGATACTAATCAGGAAAGGATTCTAGCTACAAAGCAAGGAACAAAAAAATTCCTTAGCTTGCTATGAACAAATTTGCAGCATGGAAAAAGTCGTTGAGTCGTCAGTCCAGCTTGTTAGATTTTATGAAGTCATCGACAACGAGACAACTCCGTTACTATTTTGTATCAATAAGTATGAGAACTGAATTCCTCATTGCATACATTTTCCAAAATGTTTTTTCTAGGCTTTGACTCAAATTAATTAAAATTCGTATGTATTTATATGCAAAGTTAGACTCTGATTTAAATGTTTCTCGCCGGTCCCATCTATGGCGTAATTTCTGGGAATTAATGCATTCAATAAAGTATATTTTATTTTTAAACGATTTTTCTCGGATTTCCAAAATATTTTTTAAAAAAATTTACTTTTAATTGAATCGTTGATTGCAGTAATCACATGGGGCATTTTTTTTCAAAATTTTACAAGCGGTTTTTACATTCTAAAGGGATATTTACATAATGAGTGAACAAATGACAAAAGTCAAGTAAAGTTACATTACAGGTATATAAAATCTACCAGGTAAATAAAATGTAACCATTGAATTAAAAAATTTAGGTTCTCTAACAATGAAATAATGCTGTTTAGTAAGTTTTTAGTTTATGCTAATTAGTAAGTTTTATTTAAAGCTCTTAGCATTTTGATATTACTGACTTGTGTGGTTTCTGCAATCAGCGATCCAATTCTTGTCATGACTGTATGCAACATACTGTTCACCAATGGATTCCGAGACTACCACTTTTGGACGATTTTACACCGGAAAGGGGTGTCAGGCAATGAGTCATATGAGCGCATTTCCGGAGTTCTTTGTTAGATCACGCCCAGTAAAATGTAAACATCACACTTCCATTCTTCACTCTTTCCCCGTATTTTGATGAAAATAACTCCGCCCGGCGCATGCGCAAAAGCGCGGAGGGTTTTCGAATCCGTTGCTAAACAATATGAATGAATTCAATATTTTCATAGGATGGAGTGTTCAAAGCGCTTGTGGGAAAAAAACACAATTAATGCTTTATTCATTAAGAATGCATTTTAAAATAAATTTTTAATAGTATACTTTTAAAAGGCTAACAACTAGTCGTCAAACGACATGGTTTCTGAATAGAACAAGGTTTCAGTCCCCTTTCTTTTAGATTGCAATTGCTAAAATGCCTCTTCAGTTAGCTAGCTATGTTTGTATTTCTACACATCAAATCGTTTGGAGGAGCGCTGAAATAACCAGAACACATCACTTAGAACAGTGCATTTTTGAAATTTTTGGAAAAACTCTTGGCCATCTATTATGAATTTTGAATCACTTATTTATTTTATTCGAATTTAAATTTTTTACTTTTAGTCATTTTTTATGAGTATAAAAATCACTTTTCATTTATTATAATGAAATAGAAAAATTATATACTATTTGAAAATAAATTTTGTCAGTTACTGATTTCAGAAAAGAAATCTTCTTCTATTGATAACTTACAGAAAAAAACTTCTAACAGTTTATTCAAAATATAGTACTTTTGACATTATTTTAAAATATGTACTTTTGGTATATTAACAATCAAATTGAAAAATTGCATAATACTTGAAAATTAAGTTTGTTAGCTCTTGATTTCAAAAAGAAAGCATTTTTGTTGATAATTTAGAGAAAAATAAATGTTTCCATCAAAAAAGTATGGCATTTTTAACTTATTTTTAAGTATGTTGCCATTATTTGATTCGGCAGTTCTCTCTATGAATGAATTGCCATCTCATTTCAGGCAATTATTTTGCTATAAACAAATTTTTAAAAAATATATGAGCGAATTTTCATTAAATAAAGAGAATTCCAAAGCACTTTCCATTCGAAATAATCGCAAACACTATTATTTTAGTCACAAACCATATTAAACTATAACACAAAAATACTTTAATGAGATGTGAAAGATATACACCTTAAACTAAATATGCATTCAGATGTTTAATTTTCGAATCAGAAGATATATATTCTGCAACAGCATTTTATTAACCTTCCTGGGTGATGCATTATTTTTTACCACCATTCTAATTACGGCACCACTTTCACCATAAAAATTCATAATTCCTTATCCTTTTACTATATGTTATTAATTAAATGTACTATGCTTAAAAGAAATCACAAAGCCAACTCCTACTTAACCAAAAGAGAGTTATTTATTAGATATAAGCTAATATTAAAGAAATTATAATTTATTAATATTATATAAAGAAAGATTAAGATATTTAAGACTACCTCTTATGTTAAGCACTTTCTAAAACCGTATATTTAATAAAAGTTGGTTTACATCACATTTTCTTTTTACTTTTACAAATTCATCATTAACCTTAAATAGGACAGCAGTTTCTGTGTATAGACTTTTTTCGCATTTTCAGTTAAATTGTGACTCATTTCAAAACTTCAATATTTATTTAATCTGGTTTAATTTCTGGTCCCTCACCATTTCGTCACATTACTAATATAATAGCCCAGATCTCTCGGTAACGCTCTGACGTCACCAACAATAAAACTCGCGCTATAGCACTGCGAGACGTTAAACAGCATTATTTCATTGTTAGAGAACCTAAATTTCAGCAATTTCAAATTTAAAAGAGTAATTGTCGTTCTAATTTCAAATTTAATAGCTCTAAAAAAGTGAAATAAAATTTTATATCGATTAATATAAAATTTATCTCTCTATGATCAATAGTTCCCGAGAAATTTTAAATTATATTAATCATATATTTCAGATTAATTTCCGTTTTTTAATAGAAAGTAGTAAATTACGTCAGTGGTATATCATGCGCGTGATGTAGTTTGGACTCTGCGATGCATCTCATTATTTATTGCAATCGTGATGATATAATTTGATAATATTTTTGGCAACGTTTGACAAGCTGAGAAGTGCTTTGATTTGAAACTAGATTTTCTATCTATCTAGATTATATCTAGTAGATTTTCTAGATTTTTTTAGACCAAGATGTTTTTTTTAATAAAGAAATATATAAATAAATATATATATTTCCTGTCATAAAACATGTTTATTTTATTTGTTTTGAATCAATGTTAAACATTTCTCTCGCATATATATCTATTTAAACACGTCAAATTTCACGGAAATCACTCGAATGAAGAGGTAATTTACACCCGTCATACCATGACGGGTTATCTTTCTAGTATTTAATAATTTCATTCAAATCTCTGGATGAAACCTAACCAGAAATTTTAATTTCAAAACTTCCATACAACAGTTTAATAACAAAAAAATTTCGATGTCTTTGTGATCATATTTTTCTGATTTGCTCACAGTTTTTTTAAATAAATGTATTTTGAAAATGCTTTATGAATCACCAGACATCTTTCTTATAGGGAAACTTATTAAAATTTCCCTGAAAATATGAGGATGGATCCAAAAAATAGATTACATGTGTAATAAAAAATAATTATTAAAATTAGACAGAAAATACAAAAGGGAATTAAGAGGCATACTTGCCGATCAGTTTTCCACAGAATCACCAAATATATTTAGGCATTTATCTGAAGGCAGGACCAACTTGTTTAACCCGGATTGATAGAAATCACGTCCCTGTCCATTGAGCCAAGTCCCGGCAGTTGTTTTCATATCACTGTCTGAAGAGAACCTTGTTCCAGTTAAGTGTTCCTTCAATTTCGGAGAAAGAAAATGGTCACTGGGCCATCGTGAAGCCATCCGACGCAAACGCCCTGTCCTGTTGAGTGATGGTGGTATCCTTCTGCATGAGAATACCCATACTGCTCGCAAAACTCAAGAATTGCTGCAAAAGTTCAAGTGGAAAGGCTGGAGACACCCGTCATACAGCCCAGATTTGCCACCCAATCTCCAAGCGTTTATCTGGAACAAGGTTCTCTTCAAACAGTGATGTGAAAACAGAAGAAGAGAACTGGCTCAATGAACAGGGACGTGATTTCTACCATGGTCCTGCGTTCATATAAATGCCTAAATAGATTTGGTGATTGTGTGGAAAAGTGATCGGCAAATACGCCAATTCCCCTTTGTATTTTCTGTCGATTGTTAATTAATAATTTTTTATAACACTTGTAAACTTTTTTTATCCCTCCTCGTATTCGACAAGCCTGCTGGTTGAAGAAATGTAATTTAATTAAATTCACCTTCTGCTTTGATGTAGGTTATGTAGATGTAACTATCTTGTGTTAGGTTAGGCTCAAACGGATTCACCCCTGTCATGCCAGTTGTCACACCTACCACGGCCCAGCCCCTCCCGAAAGAGGCACGTTCCGTCATCTGAGTAGTGGTAACTCGACCCACACCATTGCTATATCCACCAGGGAAGCGAGAATCCGCATACTTATCGGACGACTTCTCATCCGTGAACTCGCGGTGCCCTCGGTGGGAGCTTGGGTTAGGTTAGATATAGTTACCTCCCGTTTCTCAGCAACACGAAGGCTATTTTGGAACAGACCTCGTACTTTTGACCCGTGGTCAGATGGCGAGGACAATCTTTGACCCATCACCACACCAGCTGGAGAACATTTGGCTCGGACGTATTTAATATGCACTAGACCTGCTTCCACGGCGGTTCTTCGATGGAATCCGGTAGGTCCTAGGGCGAGACCTTGCCATCAGGCCACCGCGGCCGAGATGAATTGGGAAGGAACTTGTAATTTAGGCGACGAGGATGACACCTGAGTTATTACCCCTTCTCCAATATTCCACACCACACAAAACAGTGACAGTATGTGACTAGGATGGATGAAACAAACACCCACATACATATATGGCAGTTCTTTGATACAGTCGGGTTTCGAAGCCGACAAAATCGGCCCTCGCAATTCTGCCGCCATACCTTTCACATGAAATGTTTTCAAACTATTACAAGAACTTCATACAGATTTTTTTTAAAGTTTTTTAACGTATATTTTAGAAATTTCAAAGTTAATATAATCATAGGCAATAATCGTTTATTAGAAAAATTTTCAGAAATTAATTCAGTACTGCAAATTTCATATCTAAAAGAATTATTTTGAGAAAGGAACTTTTTTGTCACCGTCAAATAAGCCAAACGTTGTCAAATTAGACTAAATAACAGAAGTAGTGGCGAATCCAGGGGCTATGGGACTGCAGCCCCTCCCAGACCTAAGCCAGATTTCTTGATTTTATTTAAAATCACTTTATCTGTTTGGTCTTAATTTCCCTTTTATAAAAAAAATAATAAAAATGTGACAACGTTGCTTTTGTGCTTGGCAGGCTTGAACAGGCTCTCCCACTTTTCTAGTCATTCTACTTATACGTGTAGCGTTGACGCGGTCAAAGACATTTTTTGGCTAGTTATTTCATCGTATTTTTTATTACATTGTCGGAAGTATTATATTGTTTTTTGTGATTCTAATTGTCAGGTGCGTAAAGTCTGTAAAATTAAAGTGTTTTGGTTTACATGAGCCACGAGATTTGACATTCGTCACGACGATACAAAATTTTTACGACCTCAGCCTCCCCCAGACCCAAATCCTGGATTCGCCACTGAACAGAAGAAGCCCCAGACATGCTAAGAAACTTTATTGTAGGGTTGCTGTAACTAGGAATTGAATCTTAAAAATAATTTGATAACTGATTTTAGTACCTTCTTTGATGCCAATAGCTTTCATAACATCTAAAAAGAACTTATAAAAATCGAAAAGTAGTTATGAAAATGAAATACTACTCAACTTGGGAGCTAGCTCTTTCATTTGAAAAATTGGTGTACATTAGATTATCTACTAAAATACCATAAAACTGATATATATTTTTAATATTTCAAATCTTCTTTTAAGAACCAAATCTTATTCAAAAGAGAATGTTATGAATGATTGATTCAAAGATTTGCTTTCATGAACTAATGTCAACAGTCGACAAAAAAAACTGCTTTCTTTCATAAAGAAAGCTTACAAAGAAACGCCGATATTGATTAACATTCTGTTTATTTCCGAGAATATAGTCAATCCTGTCATAAGGAAGACATGTTACTGTTTTTTTTGAAAAATTATCAATAAACTCTTTTATAATACGAGCACTTAGCTAAATCAATATTTGTTACGTAATTCGGTTCCAGAATAGTAAGAAAATAAATCATCACTTTCAAAATAAGACCGAATTTTTCCAAGTACAGAGAAGGTCGAAATTTGGCTGGAAAAAGCTGGATATTTGTTCTTAAATATGTTAAATAACCGTGAACCAAACGACACCTCCCCTTTTACAGATACTACTCAGGATTCAGACAGTTTTAAAAGTTACAGATTACTCTGGTATTTTCTGACATTATCGGGTATTGACGTTATGAAAACTGAAAGAAATGAGAGAAAGAATCAAAGAAGGTACTGCCCAAAGAGATTTCTGTTAAAACTGTCGCCTGTTTTGCAACATCTTTTACAGATTTATATGTTTACAGGAAGCATGGTTTATCTCATTGAAGGAAAACTTCGAATAGAAATGACAGCGTCGTTTATTGTAGCGAATTTCGTTTCTTTATGTCTCTGGCACAGCGTCCGCCGGAAAAAGAAAAATATAAGAAATTTGCTGGTCACATGCCAAAAAATTCATTTTATTTTACAAAAGAGCAGAAAAAAACCCACCATATTCATTCATTTGTGTTCAGTCTGTGCTCTTATTATACCATCCATTTCGGCCATATTGTGCGTAGTTTTTATGAAAGAAGACTTAGATATTATCAAAGAATACTACAGTTTTTTCATCTCATTTAAAGATGAAACTATTGGCGCCTTTTTCTTGAGATTTGTCTCTGCAGAACTGTCCTTATTCTTTTTAATTACGATGCCTTCTTGGATAAGTATCATGTGCAGTGTTGTCTACTTCGAATGCAGCGAGGTTTTACGCAATTTCTCTGATATTCTTAAAGTGCACCAAGGAACTAATTTCAGTGAAATCTCTAAACTTTTGAATGTCCATCAGCATATTTATCATCTAGTACATACGACGGAAGATGCGCTTTCGCTCATATCCATTTTCCTCGTATGCTTTCAGTTATTAGTCATGTTCAACGTTCTTGCGGTTTTTATGATTTTCGATTTCAAAGCAGTGGGTGCCGCGATATTACGAGTGCAAGGCATTTCAGCAATATTATTAATCCCGGGATGCTTTCTCATCACCACTTTATGTGCATCGAGAATTTCAACACAAGCTTATTCTATTCGTAAAAACCTACAATTTATGAATTACGCTTTAGCAAGAAGCGCGGAAATGAATCAGAAAAACTTGTCACTTCTAAGTATCATGGTAAAGACTGAGTTTCCTACCATGACAGCTGGGGGTGTTGCTGAGCTGAGACGAGGTCTTATTCCCTCTATATATGGTTCGTTATTTACATATGGATTACTAATAATAAATATCAGCAACCAATAATTTTTTATCTTTTTCATATGGGTGGAGCAGATGGGGTAAATAGCTACCAATTTTAAAACATCATAAATTTATTCCGAGTTTGAACGCTTTTGCTAGCTACAGTTTTCCTGAAACTTAAATCATATTTAACTGTAAAAATTAATTTATAAATATGTAGTCACAGGTACCCAGTTTCCTATATCGTCGCTGTAAGTGGGCATCCACTCACCATCTAAAATGTAGAATTAGTAAAGATAATATTTGCTTAGTATCTAGAGCAGTGGTGAATCTAAGTTTCGGGTCGGGGGGGGGGGCTGAGGGTCATAAACTTTATGTCATCATTGATGAATGTCAAACCTCAAGGCTAAAGTAAACCAAAACTCTTTAACTTTACACTCTTGACTCACCTGACAATAAGAATCTCATTAAACAATACAATACTTTCGATAATTTAATAAAAATTACAACGAAATAACTAGCCAAAAAATGTCTTCGACAGCGTCAAAGCTACAAGTACAAGTGGAATGACTACAAAAGTAGGGAAATTTTCGAGCCTGTCAAGCCAGAAAGTAATGTTGAAACGTTTTTATTATTTTTTAAAAAGAGGGAAATTAAGAAAAAACAGTTGTAATGATGTTAAATAAAATCAAGAATTCTGGCTTGGCTCTGGGGGGGGGGGGCTGTAGCCCGATAGCCCCCCCTGGATTCGCCACTGTACTAGAATGTTCTCACTATCTAAAATGTCGAATTAGTAAAGATAATGTTTGCTTAGTATCTAGAGTGTTCTTTTGTTATGTAACAATATTTAAGTGCTGGTTTCATAAATAATTAAAAATTTTAAAAAATTTGTAGTTATAAGTGAGAGGAGCACTAACCTCTACCTCTACAGGAGGGACTTAGAGCTTCTCAGGTACTTTCAAATGACTTGAAATGAGGCAATTATTTGATTCCTTTTCAACTATTGCGTGGGTCATAAGGAAGCGCACGTGTGTACCTGTGCATGTAATCTATGAGAGTATTTTCAGAATATATTATGCTAATCACAAAAAAATATGTGAAATTATTTTCACATCTTTTAAAATAGACTCCTTTTGGACTTTATCATTAAAGTGGAAATATTCATACTAATCAGATGGGTGCAATATTCACTCTTGATTGAAAACAGAAATAACAATTTTTCCTAAATATTTATCATGATCCTTGAAAGAAACAATCAGTAGGAACGGAGACTATTCTTAATAGCATTATACGAGGGTTGTAAATAAAGTAGTGGCAACATAGATAGTAAAAAAATTTATAATGAACTTACAAGCAAATATATAAGCTTCAATATAATCACCAGAAAAGTTTTATACATTTTGCCAAATGTCAGAAAGCCGTAGGATACCATTGGCGAGGTGTTGTTTGTTGATGAGAGCAACGGAGCTCTCTAACATTCGAAATTTCTTCAATATGTGCCAAACCGTTTGATGGCTGAGACCAACTTCTATGGATAATTCCAGGACAGTCACTCGCCATTTCTTCAGTATGTGCCACACCGTTTGATGGCTGAGACCAACTTCTAGGGATAATTCCAGGACAGTCCATAAACGGTATATTGAAAGGAGACCATTCAAGGTGTAAATCTGATGTTGAGGAATGGACGGCCGACTTGTACGATACAAATCCCCAGACTCATTCGGACCCGCACGAAACGCTTTGACCCATCGTGCAACCGTCCTATACAATGACGCACAGTCCTCGCTTAATTCGTGATAACATTCAGATACATTTTTGCCACCGGCAACCTCTATTGTAATCCACGACCACCTTTTGTAAGCATGCTTTAGAACGTTAAAAAGGACACTCTCAACTTAAAAGCCGAAAAGCAACTACCCTTCTAACTGGATCGACTGTTTTATGCAATTAACACATCGACAACAGCACCACCTCACGGCTCCCTTTCCTGTTTGCGCATTCCCGATTTTCCGCGACTTTCTGTACTACGTTGCCACTACTTTATTTAGAACCCTCGTATCTTCACCCATGCCCTATAGAGGCTGATCTATTTTCTTCTTATTTCCCCCTTTCTACTAAGATCTGAGGATGATCAAGAATACCCTCCCGAGACAAATCTTTGAAAGGTACTATGTTATCAAGTTTTCCTTCTCACGGGTGAGCTCTTAGTGATAAAATCATATGATTTCTGGAGGTGTGACTTCCCTCATAGACGACCACCCTTTTTCCGCCTTGCGAAGATGAAATTATCGAAAAAAGCTCTCCAAAGGGAAAGGACATAATGTAATTCCTATTTTTTAATACAAAGAAAGAGAATAAATTGCAGAAATCGTGAATATTTAAGAGCAAGCAACTAATCTAAGCAACTTTCGATCTGGCATCCAAACTTCTTAATTATTACCATTAATAAGATCAAATGTCAAATGCAAAAATTTCATATCACACATACATTATAAAATTAAGTATAAAAGTATGACGGTGTCTAATATGGAGCTGTTGATATTGTTGCTGTGGGATCTTGCGGCGCAAGAGCCAGTATTGACAATATGGTACAGTACAGTGCAAATTAATTCGGACAAACACAAAAATTTCCTTATATTTAGTTTAATTAGTATACGTTCACTTATATGCATGAAATAACAATTTAGTTATTGTAATTCCATGCATATAAGTGAATGGAATTAATTAATACCAATTTTCCTCCTCTGTCTTTAATGATATCCTGTGCAGTGCAAGTTTCGGCATGGATTCCACTAACTTAGAACATAAGGTTTTGATGTCGTCATCACGAAACCAAACTTTCATGACATTTCCAATCATTTTTCTATTGGTTGAGCAGTCCATCTTACTCACACGTCTCTTCACAATGCTCCACAAATTTTTGATGGGATTTACATCTGGAGAATTACCAGGCCAATCCAAAACTGTTAATTTCTTTTCTTGAAAATTTTTTACTACCTTAGAATTATGCAAAAAATGCACAATTTTGTCTTCCAGTAATAAAATGTATTTTTTAGAGTTCAACATTCGCTCAACTGGTACTAAGCTGCTAGGTCCTCCAGATGCAAAATAACATCTGCTTTTGAGGGTGCTTAACTGTTTGATTAAGACGCTGTTCCCTGATGGGTTCTCTAGATCTTCGCGTGACAAATGTTGATTGAAACCCCTACATTAAAAAATGCATTTCGCTGAATACAGCCTTTTCCAGTCTTGTGCAGTCCAGGATTGATATTTCCTGGCCCAACACAAACGTTTTGTCTTCATTTCTTGTGTTAACAACTATTTTTGGATTGCTGTTCTTGCCCATCTCCCTGCTTCGATACGCCTTCGTCGTACTGTCGATGAATCAACGCTCACTACAGTGGACAATAATTCTCTCTGAAAATCTGTACTTTTCTTGCGAGAATGCATTTTATTATTTCGTACTACAAGAAATTTTTCTGATCGAGGTGTTGTCTTACGTTTGCGTCTTTACTCTCCCGTCTTGGAGAAAGTGGCCCAAACTTATTTTGCTGATTAATAATCCTTGAAACATTGGATTTTCCAACTGCAATTGCTGCAGCAATATCCCTCACAGTCATAGAGGTATGCTGACTTAGAGTAACGGCTCTAGTCCTTCTCTTGGGAGTGATATCCATTTTTTCCATACGCTTGAGAACCAGACAACTCCCACAATCGACCACTTCTAACAGCAGCTGAAATGCAACTGACGCGGAAATGCTCAACGAGTGATGATCACATGGCCAAATTAGTTTAGACTAGTCAAGGCCAAGCTCCCATCGTAACAAAATGCAGTTGAAACCGGTTGCAGGCGGAATATCCCTGTGAAAGGAAGAATTTTGTGGTGTTGCTACCTTTGGGAATGTCTTTATTTTTATATATTTTGCTCGTTCCACAGACACTCAGGCAACGTTTGGTCTTTTTTAGAATTGATATGTGTTTTAAAGGTAGAGACATTTTGATTGATCATTTTTTATTGATGTGTGTTTTAAAGTACGAATATATTTGATTAAGTAATTGTAAAGAATGAACGTTTATTTTTAAGGAAGCAGCATTCTTTTTGTTTTGAAGAATGAACATTTATTTTTAATGAAGCAGTTTTCTTTTAATTAATGTGTGTTTAAAGAATGAACATTTATTTTTAATGAAGCAGTTTTCTTTTAATTAATGTGTGTTTAAAGAAAGTATTCTGTGTTCTGTTATGTGTTTTGAGAAAGGATTTAGTTAAGCTTCAATTGAAGTGACTTCCTTGGCAAATTACAGTATTATTCATTTGTGTTTTAAATATTTATGTGCTTAGGATGGTTTTTTAATTTTTGCGTACTTTAATTAGGGCTTTTAAAGTTTTTAGGGTTTTTTGGGGGCTTTTTAGGGTTTTCTTGATGTAGTTTGCTTTGTTCCTTCAGTGCAGGACGAGCAGGGATGAAATCGCCGTCGCGAGGGATGACTTGTTGTTTTTGCATCCGGTAGGATGTCCACAAGATGGCGAATTTTTCGGAGTGGGTGTCAGGCGGATATGGACGGCGTCCCCTTCGGACTCTTGACCAATTGAAAACGGGGTCTTACGTCACTGTGACGCGTCCCTCGGCGACGGTATTTTAGGGGGTGCGCGAGGCGCGAATCTCTCTCTTCTCTTCTCGGCTCTACTCTTGGCACTGTCCTTGGGACTTCTCTTGGCTTGGCTTCGGCCACCCAGCCCCGAGCCCACGGGGGTGCTGGGGAGTTTAGCGTCTTGGCGGACGTGAGACGACGCTCGCGTAAGAAGGTACTTAATCGCTGTGCATCCGACAAGCAATAGCAATGGTGAGCCTTTGACAGCAAAGATTGGATTTAGTTAGCATGATGGAAGTCCCGTACAGTGTTATTTTTTTTGCTTCGGACGGGACATTTCGAATCTGAGTTCATCGTCTGTTTTGGGTGATGCTCGGTGGTGCAGAAGATGACTCGGAGTGCGGCGCGCGAGGTGTAAACTTCTTACATAGGCTTTCTGCTTGGGACCAGGCTGAGTGGGATCCCGCCGGAGAATCTGAAAAGAAGGGTTGATTCACCGATGGACGGCCATTAGTTGGAAAAGGCGTGCTCCTCCTCGATGGAAAGGTGCTTGATGTGTTCCCGACCCTCGGAAAATGGAATCCATTGATGTGCGAGAAGGCGGTGCAGCCCGGTGACAGATAAGTGGAGACTTTCATTTCGTTTATCTTTTCCTTATAACACTCTCTAACTTGGGGTCTAGTTACCTCACGAAATGACTGGGCCGGGTCTAGGAACTTTTACTACGGGATGAAAGAATTCAAGCTGTTTCTGTAAATTACTATTAGCCAGGAAATGAAATTGAATCATGTGAATGCTATTGTGTTGTTTTTTTTTAAAAAATGTTCTTACTACCTTTTATGATTGTGTGTTAAGAGTGCGAATTAACTGAATAAATTGTAATTGATTTAATGTCAAATGGGGACTGAGTCGCGTGATTAAAAATTCAGTAAGCGATTAAAATTCTCTAGAGGATGGGTTGAGAAACTGTATATTTCCTAATACAGATGTTATGGGTTAACGTTTTCATGACTGCTCACAGAGTTAAATTTCCAATGTTGATGGGACTAAACAGATGGCGGTTAATAGAATCTCTTGAAATATAAGTAGTGCAAGTAAGTTGAATTAACAGTAGTTATAGAGGTCTTAAAAGAAATTTGCAGGAGTTTCATTTCCGCGACTCATTCCTCATCTCGTATTTTTATATTTTCTGTGTCTCAATGGTAGCAGTAGTTAAGTAATTGATATGCAGGCTGGGCGCCCACCATTCCTTTTTTAAAACTTATGCAATTCCTAAATCTGTTTAATGTATAATCATATTATTACTTAGAAACTTAATAAACGTTATATGATTTAAAACTTACTTACTGTATTCCTCCTTTTTTCACACATGGGATTCATCCTTAAAGTTGATCTGAGGCTTTGGTTAGTACTTGGGGTTATTGCACTTAAATAAATACACAACGCAACTCACCATCCTTATATTGTGATAACCTTTAGCAAATTGAATTTCCTTTACCTCTTGAATGCTTTAAGGAGTTTAGATTTTGGGTGAAAATTTTAGATTAACTTAAGTGGTAAAAAAAAAAGGTTAATAAGTAAAATCACTACAATTTTATGAAAAATTAAGCTTGTCCCAATTAATTTGTACAGTATTGTAGAAAATGGAAACATGTTTAAATGAGTAGGTAGTGAATTTGGAGCATTTTTCCTTCCAAGATTCAGAATAAAAACTTGAACTCGCAAACTGACAGTTTAAAACAAAATGGCAAATCCAGTGGATCAAGATATTCTAAAATAATTCCGCTTTCTCTCTTTCTAAAACTCTGAGATCGAAAAACACATTTCTGGAATTACGAATGCCTGTGAATTAAAGAAAATACAAGAACTGATTAATTGCCTGTCAGTATGTCCATTCCTATTAAGCGCGATAACTTAAAAACACAAAAAGCTGCATAAATGAAATACGTTTTACGGTTTTAAACGAAAATTGTAGATGTGTATCAAATTTTGGAAAAAGAAAAAAGTTCCAAAATGCCTATTCGATTCGATTCCCTAAACGATGAAATTAAACACAGCACATGCCATAGTCTGGAGGCTTATGAAAAAGTCGAGGGGAGATTACTCCCACTGGTTATAACTTTAGTCCAGTTCCTCTTCGAAATAATACGGCTCTGGTAGATAAGTTTTGCTTCGTCGAAAAAGTAATATATTTAGCAATTATACAGGGTGTGGCAAATTAATAGGATGTTTTTGAAATAAGAGGCTTCTTTAGTTTTGGAAAAGAAAATTGTCAGCTAAGCATTCGTGATTAAATAGCATTTAATGATATTCATGAACGGAAAATCAAATGTTTCAAATGATGGCCATTTTTGCTTAGCACTAAAATTCCGCAGAATGCCTCCGAGCGTAGTGGAATGGGTTTCATAATATCGCTAATCTAACCCTTTTCCACATTTTCTGGAATACGTACCAGGTGGCTTTGTTTCCATTTGCAAACCTCTTGAACGAAGACCGACTCACAGTAAATTCGCGTTAGGCGAGGGAAACAGAGTCATTTCGGTACGTTATGCTAATTCACCACTCCTCACAAAACAATTATAAACAAAAACATGTTGTCCTAACATCATAACTACTGGTATTTTCTACAAGATCTTCAATATCTTTTTTTTTTCTTTTAGATTTAAAGATCAACGGGCTCTTTAGATCTATTACACAATAAAATCAATGTGACTATATGAATTTATAAATAGCAGTTATTTTAGCTGTAGTTTCTGACATAAAAATGTTGTTATTAGATTGATATTTTATATAGAATTTATTACTCAAATGTCTTAAAATGTCATTTAAAATAATATATATTCAAGAAAAGTTTCGAAGAACTGTCATTCCCACATATTTTATAACTGTATCACTGTCCTTCGCTACAAAGGAGTATCCATCGAAACCAGCTTTCTCCGGAATTTTTTCGGCCTTATCTTCATTTCAGTAGTATCCAGGGATTCGTTGTGACTTTTAAATGTGTACCAGTTCACTCCATCCGCGGAACTCTCATGAGCTCCCCTATAATACACACCATTCAAATTCGACAGGTGGCACCTTCCGTACCACCAGGCACCCTTATACTTGATGGCACAGTTTTCTGCGTGGCTGTCATTGTCTTGGTCCTTGGTTGTGAACTTCTGGTTATTTTGTCTTTCGCTCATGGAATCACCTAAAAAATAAAGATGTTTAAGAAAACAGATTTTTAAAACATACCTTTATTAGTGTACTAAAGAGTAGGAGTATTTTGCTTTAGTTATTTTCTACATTTTAGCTTTTAATTGATAATCCATTATCAATGTGTGTGTATGTGTGCGTGCGTGCGTGTGTGTCTGTCCATGTGTTGGTCCTGTACAGGGCAGACCGATAGACCAAGAGTTACGAATTTTGGCACAAACATACTTTGGAGAGTGGAAATGTGCACCTCGGAGCCCTTTTTTCAAAATTTTAATTAGAATTTTAATTAATTAAAATTAACCAAAATTTTTGGCGTTTTTCCTTAATAATTTCCGAAAATATAACAGCAGAAATATCATTTTTACACCATCTGAAAGTGCAAAAAATTGCCTTTCCAATAATATCAATTGAGTTGTCGTACAATTTTTTCTCGAATTTTAATAATTTTTTAAAACATTTTTTGACATAATTTACAACAATACTTTTCATTGTTGCAACGCAACTCACACCGTTTTCATTGTTTAAACAATTGCTTATTTCTTTTTCATTGCTGTAATCTGAGATAATATCCTAATACATTTGCCTTCATATTTTATTTCTTCAAAATTTTTGCGAAATCTGTAAACCAAGCTCTCCGAGATATTGCTTTGCTTACATTAAGAAATATATCCAATAATCTGAATGGTTATGGTTGCTATGTTTTCATTCTTTTCTCAGCATGCTCAGCGCGTATTAATCCAGCTAACATGCCGTTGGCCAAAAAAAATGTGCTGCGTCATTTTTATGTTGAAACCAAATGCATATTTTACAAGAAGAATGAAGTTGAAAATATTGCCGACAACATGGAATTAGAGGTTACATGACATGGTCAGTTATTTGACTCCATTAGTAACATTTACGCAGACAATGAACAGAAGAGGTGCAAGGTCATTAATAGAACACGAGTTAAATATCTACCACAATCTGAAGTTTAAAATTACGTTGTTAAGAGAACCATGAATATAAAATGATGCAAGATTTAATTGAAATCATACCGCTGAACAAGCTGGTCGCCGAAGGCGGATAGTTATAAATATTATGGAAACTTGCAATCACTTTTTTCTCAAATTCACACCACTGCATAATTATAATAGTGTATGGCTTTTATGGTCATAAATAATAACTATAATTATTCTCATCATGAAAAAATTTCATAGAGGCATTTTTATTTAAAAATTTTGAAAATTTTCTACATTTATCTATATATTTAAAATAATATGGTAAAACCTTCAGACAGTTTCGCCAGCCCCAACCACTCCACGGATTTCGATAATTTTTATTTCATATGGAAGCTTATGACGTCTAGATATGTCCTCAAGGGTCGCCTGCCCCCCATTTTAGAACAAAATCGAAAAAACTTATAGAGAATATATGGTGACGAAATGTTTTTTCGATTTCGTTCAAAAATGGAGGGTGTTGGGGGGCAGTCAACCCTTGATGACATATTTGAACGTCATAAGCTTTCATATGAAATAAAAATTATCGAAATTCGTAGAGTGGTTGGGGCTGGCGAAATGTCTGAAGGGTTTACAATATTATTTTAAATATATAGATCCCAACAGTTCCATCAAAATGGCGTGTCAAAAATATTGTTAAATACCTATTGTAGGTGATGGAAACCGTTTATCATTCTGTATATGATTCTGTATTTATGAATCTTGGAGCTGCAACTGTATGAAACAATGTAATTAAAGGAAACATTCTACCCTTTCACTGCACTCATATGATAACTCCTCTTGTAAATATATTATACTCGGATTGTAACCCTCTATGTGCTTTTCAATTTATTCTTCTTTGTTCATGTATAATTATGTCCTCTTTTATGTGTTTTTATATCTCATGATGTAATTTTGCTTCTTAATAAAGTTTCACACATACTCATTCAACTGACAGGGAGCCGTTTAGGCTCCGAGTTCGGGGGTATCCTGTGGTGTTATGTATTTATGGAACTGAAGACTTTCATGCCGAAATTCGTAAAAAATTTATTCAAAACATTACAACTAGATGAGGTTTAGCGAAAGATTTTACAATTTTAAAGGAATCTGTTGTCTACAAAGGATATGAAATCTGCTGTGGTTTTATGGTCTGTTCCATTGATCTTCATGCCGTATTTAAAACTGAAAAAGTAGTGCCTGAGAGCCTGGAAGCAGCTAGGTGTCAGGGGCAGTGCTGAGCAAAGTGGGTGCTGCCCGCGAACCCGCAAGAGGTTCAATTTTAAAGTGTATACAAGAATCAGAATGATTTTTATGATAATTTTCATAAAAACAGTGGAGACACAAGGGTAATGTTTCTTTAGATCTGTTGGGAAACAAACTTCGTTCACATTAAAAAAGATTTCTCTTCCTTCAATAAGTTTGCCAGCATACCAAGAATTCCTGATCATCTTACTAAAAATTAGCGATGACAAAATGGTTATAAACTATTGGTTGTATTTCAATACAGTTTTCACGAGAATTTATTTCTCGATCATACTCGATTAAATAAGTACTTATTCTTTTACGCTTTATAAGATTTTTTTTATCTGCATATAAAAATAAACGTCGCAAGGTTGAACTAGAGTGATTCATTTTGAAATATTTTTCTCGGAATTGGTTGGATCGTCCGCTTTCATATATTAATGGGTGATTACCCAAAGGGTATACCAAGTCTCATCCCGAACTGAATTTCCCAAATCTGCCCTCAGCATTACAAGTAGCATCCTATTGAACAGATTAACATGAATTGTACCGCACCTGCATCACCGCTGTAACCTTCAATATGTAGTCTGTACTTATTGCTTTCGTCCTCAATCCAAAAGTCATCGTAGTGGGCGTGTCTCTTCTCTCCATCGACGGCCTGCAGGTCGAATCGGATCGAATAGGGGCGTTGATTGGTCAAGAAATATATGTTGTCATTACCTAAGGAATTAAAAGCACTCTTAATGACGATATCAACATCTTTTTCCTTTAAGGTAATATAAGAAGCGGCTTCACCATTGGTATTGCAGAAGAGCAGCGATTCCTGCAATTTATTCTTTTTAATTTTTTTCTTTGTATTTGCAGATTGTCCATTGCGGGATTTTGATGAAATTATTCAATTTCTGACATAAATCCATATGTTAATTGCATCCAGGATTTACTTATTAAAACCGTGTGTTGCTGCAAAAAATCTGAATTCAGATCGAAAGAACGTTTAATTCTGTTTGTAACCGCAGCTCAGAATAGTTCGAATTAGTGCTCAAAACCACTTAATGCGCACAGTGAAATAACTTATAAAAAAAGTGAAAATGGCATCTCTATGTTGCTATCGGGACTTTAGATGCTAACAGCCCATCTCTCTGTTCAGACAGAAAATCAGAAAATGGCACTCCTCCAATTCTATCTTCTCCTCTCCTAAAGAGCTTTCTTAGGGGATAGGAGTAATAACTTCGATCTACATATGATTTAATTTTTTTCTATTCCTCTTATTACAAGTAAAGAATTCAGATAAATATCAGTGCTTTTCAGAAAGAAAAAAAAACATTTTTGGCTTCTTTAGATCAGAGCTCCGTTTTTGGCTTACTTGGAACGGAGCAGATAAACAGAGATTAAATCCTGCTCATTTAGTACATTAAAATGCATAATATTTGGCACTTGGAAATGAATGCAACCATTTGTGTTTCATCGAAATTAAACGTTTTGTACGATCTTTTGCAGAACTACTAGACACACCGTCACTGGATAAGATATTTTTCACGAGGTTCAGCTCTGCACCGTTGGGACCTACGTTTGAGAAGCACAAAAAAACTTTTTCTTCGATTTTGAAAACTCATTAGATGTTATGGACGTAACTGGTTTTAGAAAGAAAGCACAGGGTTGTTGTTTTCTGTAAATATTAGCAAACTCCGAAGAAATGAATAATCAAAATAATTTTAACTGGACATTGTTCAGCAACTTTTAGAAGAAAAAAAGAAGAAAGAGACACCAGTATCAAATTATTTAATATCTTACAACATAAAGAAATTAACTTAAATTTATTAAAATGTATTTTATCTTTATTCTAAAAGGAAAATTCCTTGATCTTAACTTTCGTATTTTATAGATAATAATCCGTATTTGAATAAAAAAAATTGTAAAAGTCTTACCTAACCAAAAGTCTTTTTCAATGTCCCCGAATCCTATTTTATAATTTGACCAATCCTTGAAAAAATAATCCGCTGGTCTGCTGAAATTTCCTCTTCTCTGTATAACCTACACCAAATATACATAAATATATATTGTGCAGTTCAAAAATATTCCCCATTTTCAATGAAAATAGTTATTTAATTTTTAAATTAGAAAAAGCCATTTGAACACGGTGAATCTTCAGTGGAATCTTCTTCTGCATCCTGACAACGTGCGTGGTGGCTTGATGTAATATTATTTTTATGTAACCTTTATCATTAATATATTAAATATATTGAATTTTTAGCTGCTTCCTTATTACTGCGCTGCCTTTACATTCTCCTTTGTCTCCTGATATTTTAATAATGGAGTATGTAGATTGGTAATAAGTATGGGCCGTGGAGTTCTCCCACCACCACCACCACCATAACCACCGACCACAACATGACCCTACCCTATTGAGGCGAAAGAACTTGTCTATTAGTTTCTCAATCTATGTAATAATTTAAATTCAAAATCAAATATAGCAGATAAATTTTAAGGGCAATAATAGAAAGCAATGCATCTTACAGTCCATCCTCCTCCGTCGGTGTTCATATCGCAGAAAACATCGAGTGACCTGTCTGCCATAATCCTGTTCCTAGGCCAGATGGTGTAGACGCCGCTCTCGTTGTGGCCCCTGCGCAACACCTCCTCGCAGTCCATCGGCCTAGATGGACTATTCTGAGACAGGGTTGGACCTGCAAATAAAAACAAATTGAAGGATATTTGAATCTCTAGCCGGAAACATCGTAGGATACCAATGTTTTAGGCTTGTTTTGTCTGTCTTCATTACATTATTTGCGTAACGATTTCTACGTTACGCAATTTACAGAAAAGAATGCAAGCGTAAAAACATTATCATGTTAAAAATTTTAAAAGAGATTCGAACTTCTAGTTCACAATATTGAAGCATTATAATGTTTTAGCCATGATTCGTCTGTCTTTATATTATTTGTAAAAAATTCACTCTTAATTATAACAACAATAATGTGCAGACAAAAAATATATGTAATACCATCACAACGAGAGTGTGTATAAACCGGTAGTAGCTAAAAAAATGAAAATTATTATTGTAAAATATACTTTAAAATATTTTTTAGAAAAATTATTAAAATTAGAGAAAAAAATTATACGGAAATAAAATTAGTATCATTGCAAAACTAATGTTTTCAACTTTAAAGTGATGTAAGAACAGTTTTTGTATAATAATATTCTCCAAAATTATTGAGGAAAAAAGTTAAAATTTTGAATACATTTTAATTGAAAAATCTAGTTGAAATTTTGAAACACCCTTTCTTATTGAGCACCTAATACCCAAGAAGTAACTATGTACCATATTTGGTACTTCTAGGTCCAACGGTTTGCCCTACAGCGTGTTTTGAATGATATTTGCATTACACAGTTTACGGATAGTATCCAGCCTATAAGCATTATCATGTTAAAAAATGGTTTTCCACTTTTTCGTTCACTAATAAAAGCATATTTTTAAAGCCTTTTTAATTTTTATTATTAAACAATAATTCTATTTAACACTTCCAATAATAATAGGATAACAGAACCATTGATGAGTGTTATTGGGATTAATTTTTGTGATAAATGAACCACAAGGAAAATACGGAATTCTGTGTGAAAAAAAGAGTAACATTCGTAGGTTTTGCGTCAGAACAGGCCGATAATTTTTAATTGAAAAATCTAATTATAATTTGGAAAAGCCCTCTCTTAATGTACACTCATTACACAAAAAGTAATTAAGAGCCAAATTTGGTAGCTCTAGGTCTAGCGACCTGCCCTGTCGAGCGCTTTGAACGATTTTTGTATCACGCATCAAGCAATTTACAGAAAGTATGCCACTTTAAAAACATTATTTTAAATAAATAAATACATAAATAAATTATTTTAGAATCAATTATCTCTAAGCCACTTATCATCCTATTAAAAATATTACTTTTATTGAAAATCGCAATATCTTTGCCTGTAAAATTGTTGTAGAATCCTTAGTTTATGCGTTATTCGTTTTGTACTGTGGCAAGCCGGTGAGGTGACAGAATTTCGTTTCGCAGATCAGATGATTACAGATTCTACGCAAGATTAAGTCAATATTTAGAACTTGTATGTGGTTCTGGTGTTTGATAAATTCGTTGTCGGGGGTCAAACGTGATGTTAGCATGGAATCAAAGTTGTGAAAGGTGTCATCCTTGTCATCTGACTACAGTTCCAAATTAAACGGTCCATCCCAATATAGTCCTAACGTAGCTTTAAAACGGGGTTTTAATCTGAAATGAATCATTATTGGTTTCAAAGACCTTAACAATAATACAGAATTATTCAAAACAACTGCTCCGATTACAGATGTTTACAACTTCCTTTTAAGTAACGATTGGGGTAAAAATTGAAAATAATACAGAAGGAAGTTTAAAAGTTTTTTTTTTGCATTTGTTATAAATAACACGTTGGGGGAAGTGGGTTAAAACGGGATACTTTGATTTGGGCGTTATTAATTCTTCTTTACAGTGGACAAATACTGAATTATTCTCCACCCCCTAGGGAAGAAAAAAGAATGGTCATAGTTTCCATTTTGTTGTTCTTAAATTCACTTCGTCTGTGAAGGTTTATTTGTTTTATGACGTCACCTCTCCAATGTTCCTATGATTTTAAACTGTCCTTACTTAAAAATCATTACACTTTTAAAAACCATTTTTAGACCAGCTTATTATACGTTTACTAAGGATTTATACCCTATCAAAGAATAAGGATTTACTCCAGTAATTGTGCTGTTCTATTTCGTTCCTTATGACCTCTGTACTCAGGGTAACACCGGATAATTCTTGTGGGGTGAAGCGGGATACTAGGGGAAGTTATGGATACCCGACCGAAGAGGATTTTCGTAGGTTGTGAGATAGTTGGTAGTTTGTGAGAGCCATTCCTATTTGACCTTTGCGTCAAATGATCTGATGGAAAGCATTTCCAACAATTAGAAGAAAAGAAAAGAAAAAATGAAAAAAATGGTATTAAAGCAGAGAAAATTGTTTTGTGGCGACTCAAAAAACCGAAAAAGAAAACCTCAAAACAAAACAATCAAAAAGAGAAGAGTATGAAGAACCAATACTGCAAAGCCGTCTTATAAAAAAAACCTAAATGAGTCCACTAAATCTGCAGTGGAGCGGAGAATAAAGACAACTACGTTATGTGAATTATTACTATTCTTAAACTAATTGCCTTTATTCTTAAATTGTCAACTACGGTAACTATTGTTAAATCTTAAAACATTGTCATTATTCTTAAATTGTTAACTATTGTAACTATTGATATATCTTTTTTTAAAACTCTCTCTTTATTCTTAAATTGTCAACTATTGTAATTATTGTTAAATTTTTAAAAAATCTTCTTTTGTATTAAATTGTCAACTATTATAACTATTGTTAAATCTTAGAATATTGTTTTATTCTTAAATTCTCACATAAAATAAAAAAATATGCTATTTTTCCACTAAAAATCTAGCTTTCCCTAATTTCCCATTGAGTTAACATGTGTATCCCATTTTACCCCACTATTGGGGTAAAACGAGATACTTTGATTTTTTCTACAAAAAAATCATTTGTAAAAAAAGTAATGAAACTGTGACTCTTCCTGAAAGATATATTAAACTCTGATAAATAAATAATATTTTAGTAAAATTTGACAAGCTTTACGTTGAATAGTTTAGCTCCAACAGGCCTTCAAACCTTAGGTTTCCCGTTTTACCCTACTTTCCCCTAATAATAGTAAATTGTGACTTCCCGTGGTGACACGGGTAACATCGGGATACTGTGACTTTTTCTACAAAAAAATCATTTGTAAAAAAAGTAATGAAACTGTGACTCTTCCTGAAAGATATATTAAACTCTGATAAATAAATAATATTTTAGTAAAATTTGACAAGCTTTATGTTGAATAGTTTAGCTCCAACAGGCATTCAAACCTTAGGTTTCCCGTTATACCCCACTTTCCCCTAATAATAGTAAATTGTGACTTCCCTTGGTGACACGGGTAACATCCGTGTAGTAGTCCATTTCACAACCGTGTGAAACATTCTCTATGCGTGCCTTCATTTCGTTTATTGATGCACTCAAAACACATGTTAAAATATATTCTACGGCGTACCCCGATGAAATGAAGACACGAGAAGTAATTTCATAAGATTTAGATAGCCGCATACAGAACATGCGTGTAACTGTCGAATGTGGATTTGTGGCTGTGAACATGCTTCACAGATCTTGGGTTAAGTGAACTACCACACGGATACTATCCGTATGACCAACAGAAATCACATAAGGCAATTATCAAGTACGTTTAACAAAACTTTTAAGCTTCTTTCTGTATTGCGTTCAAATTTTTCTTCTCATCATTGTTTACATGGCCATTTGTAATCACTGCAATCAATTTGGATAATCCTGTGTAAAGGTATAATGATTGGTTGGACAGAAATTAGTAGTTTAATAACAGTAAATAATCTCTATCAAAATTCAAATGTCTGCAATTATTTTTCATTTTTCACGAATTGGTAAGTACCCCTTCAGAATCAATAACTTAGATGCCTTTTTTACAGTGCTTTCTGCTTCTAAGACTGGTCATTCACTACCGCTCCACGCCAAAACTGATCGACAATCTGAAAAACCTTTCAGAATTAGCATAGTGCATAATTGGCATGGAAGATTGAATATCCAATCTGTCCCGATATCCGCAACGCCATTTGGACTGCCGGCCATGAATGCTGCGGGAGTAGGTAAGTGGTGGGGGAAGACTTGGAGTGCGTGATTCACCGAGGAAATCAGAGAAGGCGAGAATCAGGAGTCGGAATGACGGGTAGGAGATGAATTTGCGTAGGGTAGAGCGGTCATGAATGATTTGCTTAGATGGATGGACTAAAAAAAATGGAATAGTGTGGAGTGAAACGGTCGTGAATGACCAGCGTAAGCATTTCTCACTTATTGCAAATATTGTGAATACTCATTTTAAAGAATACCTGAATTCCATACATTACTGATGAAAAAAAGGAATGTATGGCAGAAGAAAGCCTAGAAATCTATAAAATACGTAATCAAATAACATACTTACACACAGGAAAATGTAATTTTGCCTTGCTAATCATATCCACAGCTACATCTAAGTAAGAGACAGACTTTTCACTGTGATCGCAAGTAGAAGAGGTGTTTCCAAGCACTTGGAAAATTTGCAGTTGTAGAAATATTAACGAAAAATAGATGCAAAACCTGAAATTTAAGTAAAAATCTTATATTTTTACAAAAGCTAGCATTTTTACAGAACAAAATTTTTCTCACTTGTTCAACTAATTTTTTAAAACTGAATGATATGAAACCTCACTGTGACATTTCAAAATAAAAGTTTACAATTCAAATTCACAGAAATTTCTTACTTTAATTCTTAATTTTTTCATTTTATTTACTGGTCAATAAAAGTTACTGTTTCGTCTATTTTTTTATCAGAAGAGCATTCAGGGAAAAAGGATTATTTATATTAAGTGACAACTCATTTTTCAACCAAAATTATGGAATGTATCGCCCAGTTAAAAATTCCTGAATATGGCATTAATGTTCGTAAATATAGGTGTTTAGATTTAGAGCTCAATTACAAAGAAAGTACTGGGACAAGCACAACGCCGTTTTGTAAACAATATACATACTATGTAGATTATGACGAAACAATTTATAAATCAAGCAAAAAAAATTCATATTTTCGCCACCAGGTGCAAAAGTGGCGTTGCATGCTGAATTTGGGCAGAAAAATAGGGACAAAAACTAAATAAAAGGAATGTTTTTTGTAATGGATTAATATTTGATAAAAATTTTAACAAAAAAATGTATTTTCAGCATTTACATTTCATTTTTAACATTTAACTGAATTTTTACACATTTGCAATTCATTTGTTGACTTTGCAATTCAGAGTTTATTTTTTACATCTTTATTCCTTTGATTTCATAATTTAGTTTACAAAATGCGTTCAATATACAGTAAAGCATCGTTTATACACTATGTGATCAAAAGTATCCGGACACTTTCGAATTTTCACATTTTTTAGAATGCCTCCGGAAAGCCTAAACCAACTGCCTTTAAATTTCGACAATCTAAAGAATAGACTCTAATTCATATTTTACAGTGAAGGTTCGATCACGAGGGCATTTAGGGGACCGGCCAGAAATTGAAGATGAAGAAAAAAATCTGGGTCACACTGTTCCAAAGAAAGCTTATAATGATTTGAAAATTTCATCAATGGTTTTGCTTAATATTCCTATTGCTTACATGCATTTTCGTAAAAATAGCAAGTATATTCTGGAAGATATAAAGGGTATTTTTTTAAAAAAAAACTCCCAAATTTTCCATAATATTTTTTGCTTATAACATGCAGAGTTTTCCACCAAACTACACAAATCTTATAGAAAAAGTGACAATATGTTAGAGAAGCATTGTGTAAAAATTTGAAATAAATGCTTTGAATATTAGAGAAAGTATGAGTACTTGCAGTAAATAATTTTTTACTGTGCATGTGCTAGACATAGTGTAATTTTTCTTTCGTAACTTCAAAGCCAGATATGTATGATAACTTATATAAAAATTTCAGTTGAATACCATTAAGATTTAGAAAGATATCGGCATTGCAGTGAACAATTCTTCTTCTTTCTTAGAGAAACAAAATGAAGAATGTTTTTACAGAAATTGATATTTTTTAAACTTGAATTTTCGGATAGTAATCATCAAACTGCAATTTAAATTATGAATTTTATTTATAAGTATGGCTGGGTGTTCAGCATATTCAATATTTATAAAATTCTATAAAATTATTTGAAAATTCAAGTTTAAAAAATATCAATTTGTGGAAAAACTCTCATCATTTTGTTTCTCCTAAAAGGAAGCAGAAATTCTGTTCACTGTAATGCTGATATCTTTCTAAATCTTAATGGTATTCAACTGAAATTTTTATATAAGTTGCCTTACTTATCTGGCTTTGAAGTTACGAAAGCGAAATTACGCTACATCTCTCACATGCGAAGTAAAAAATTATTTATTCCAAAAATCATATTTCTTCTAATATTCAAAGTAGTTATTCCAAATTTTTACACAATGCTTCTCTAACATATTGTCATTTTTTCTGTAAGTTTCGTATAATTTGGTGAAAAACCTTTATATCTTCCAAAATATACTTGCTATTTTTACGAAAAGCATTGTAAGCAATGGGCATATTAATTAAAACTATTGATGAAATTTGCAAATCATTATCAATTTTCTGTGGAAGGGGCTGAGCCAAGAGTTTTTAATTCTTCGTCAATTTCTGGTGGGTCCCCTAAATGCTTCCTAGGCAGTTGCCTGGGCACCCCTCATATTTCATAATCCGGCCCTGATAGCTACGTACTAGTTAAATTAATTATAGTTAAATTTTCAAGGCATCTGTAAATATCCGGGGAAAACAAAATTTTGTTATAAAAATCCAGTTTTATGAAACCAAGTATTCCGAAGCATGCCAGATTTGAAAGTATGATTCCAATCATGAACGCCACAGTTGACATAAGCCTTCAGGTGTAAAATTTACTCAAATTCGTAACTTATGTAATGAAAATATAAATGAATTAATTATTTTATCACAAAAGCTGCCGTCGGCAACAGGCATTAAGATGAAAGATATCTTGCTACTCAAGATTAGACTTAACTAATTTTTTTTAATTTTAATGTTAATGAAACACAATTCTTAAAAACATACATTTCTTTTCATTGTGCTTCTCAAGCTCCAAAACTTTTTTAGAGTTATTTATATTTTAAAAAAAAAACAACTGGAAAACACTTAATGAATCTCAAAAGCATAATTTAATAGAATTTTGATGAATCCAATTTCTTAGACTGATCAGAAATATTCATTATTTTAATAAAATAAAGACTTCTGAATTTTCATATTCATCAAAATAATTAAAAAACAAATGAAATTTTCATGAGACGGTTTTTTTATTTAAATATTTAACTTCTTTTCCTTGTTGTCAATATCAACAATCATTAGAATGAATTTGAATTAAGGTCATCTTACTTTTAATCAATTTGACAAATAGATAAAATCTGGTTCGAAAACAAACAAAAATTCATAATCTTTTATCAGTGGCGAATCCAGAATTTGGGCCGGGGGCTGAGGTTATAAAAATTTTGTATCGTGCGTCGTGGCGAATGTCAAACCTCATGGCTTATGTAAACCAAAACACTTTAACTTTACAGACTTGACTCACCTGACATTAAGAATCATAAAGATCAGTACAATACTTGCGATAATTTAATAAAAAATACAATGAAATAACTAGAAAAAAATATTTTCTACCGCGTCAAAGCTACAAATACAAGTGGAATGTCTAGCAAAGTAGGAAAATTTTCGAGCATGTCAAGTCAGAAAACAATGTTGCCACATTTTTATTTTTTTTTTAAAAAAAAGGGAAAATAAGAACAAACAGTTGTGATTTTAAATAAAATCAAGAATTCTGGTTTAGTTCGGGGGGGGGCTGCAACCCGAGAGCCACCCCATTGATTCGCCACTATATTTGATAGTGAAGTTAAATTTCCAAATCTACAAACACTTACATGACGAGGAGACTTGACAACCTAGCTTCCTTTAACAAGAACTGCCTTGCTACTCTGTTCGCATCTCAGGAGTAAATGTTGATTGTGTCTTACCACATAATATTGTTGAATTCAATGACGATGCATTCGTAAACAAACGACAGCACTGTCTGACTAAAAAAAGAAAGCATTTAATCCTTTCAAGGTTTCTTGATATTTTATCCTACTATTAAATATTTCTCTGTAAAGCGTGTTACGCTATCCCCCATAGGAAGAAGCGGGATTTTCACTTCTACTACTGCCATTTTCTACGTCTACTAGGATAGCAACAACTGATTTACAATGTCAGTTCAAGTTAAAAAGATCACAAGCAAATTCTTTTTGAAATCACGCCCACTTTTACAAGCACAGACGTTATTGAAACCGTGGGAGTGTTTTTCTCTCGACTTTCTCATATACTTCAACAATATGGCACGAAATTTTTGTTTAGCTTCGGAGTATAGCGAGGAAAATCCAGTATGAATTTGGGACCTCTTTTCTTCGACCGATTATGATTATTAGTTTTTGAATCTTGTTTCTTTGTTAATTGGCATGAGAATCTCGTTTTCTGTAACAAATGACATCTTTTTAAAATAATAAAACTGTACTTTCATTTGATTAAAATATAATTATTCTAAAAAATTTTCAAACAATATTTTAATTTTTGTAAAAAGTCTTTCATTTCTTAGTGTGTGCGACATTTTTCCGTAGTTATAAATAACACGAAGGGTCATTTATTCTTTCTATAGGATGTTATAATCCGTCTCAGTACTCTGAAATCCATTGCTTTCAAATTTTCATTAATGATCACATGATACATATACAGTTTAATTTTGAAGTTCATTACACATTGCAGGATGAAAAGCGTAAAATAGCTGCAATTCGATATCAGATGGCATGCGCAATTACTTTTTTAACATCTCATGAATTGATTCGATTATATTTAGAATTCCTGTCTCTGTTTCAACAGTCCATTTGTTTTAGTATTCACATTTATACAAAAGCAACTTATACAGGATATCCTTCAAATGTAAAAAATCCCTTTTCGGCAAGCTTGAAGGCAAAGGTAGATTCCTTTACGCTAATGTTACAAAAGTAATGAAATATTACATATTGATCAATACAGACATAGACAATGACTTTCTTGTTTCTACACATTACAATATTTATGCTGTGATTCTGTTTTCATGACATTTAATTTTTTACTATATCAAGGTTTTATCATTCCATTTTTCATTCCAGAAGGTTATGCTAGATTTATTGGTCATTAAATTGGTCAATTTTTTTTATATATCCCAACACATAATCATTCTACACGTAGAAATCATAAAGAAATAAATATCCCAGCAGCGCAAATATCCCCTAGATAACATTAAGCCAGCCTATCTGAAACAGTAGCAGGAAATTGACACTTGACACGAATGAAGAATTAGTTTTTTTAATCTAGATTACCATATAATTGTGAGAACTTTACTTTGTCACATGGTAAAATCACATGATATGAAACATTTAAGCATTACTAGAATGGGCTCATTTAGAGAACTCCCTGGTTGCAGAGATAATAGTCACTAAATTTTTAACACATAAGAAAATAAAAAATTTAAACATTGTGAGTTCCAAATTTAACACGTGTGTTTAAAGCATAGGATATCAATGCAGCCATTTTCAACAGGAAATTTAAATCTCCATCGACACTTAAAAGCAAATACTCAGGTAGAAAACCAAAAAACAATTTTAAAGTTAATGAGATATTTTTCAATATAAAAAAGCATAAAGGGAACTCTTATATATCTATCTTTTTTGGCTATTTTATATTAAATTTATTAAACAAATCTTGGTGCAGCCATGTTTAGTTAAATATGAAATTAAAGTAATCTTTCAAATTAACAAATTAACTATTAAAATTAACTGTTTGATTAATTAAAATTAACTATTTAGTTAATTGTAACGATATCTTCACTAAAACCTTTTTTATGGATCATAATATATGCCAACAATCTTAATCTTGTAATGATCTAATAATTATCTTAATTTAAATCAAAGTTATTGTGTCTGTATGTATGTTCCACATCTCCTCCTAAACCACTGGACTGATTTCAACGAGACTTTGCACACTTTTTATTTAAGACAAGAGAAAGTTCACCTTAACTTTTCAAAGCCCCAAAGTTACTTACAAATTCTGTTAATTAAAAATTAAACAAGGCTTTTTTCCGCTATATATTTGGAAATCATTATTTCACGAAACTATTTTTACACCTTATTATATTTTAAATAATATTTGCATTTTAGTGACAAAAATTTCATTTCCATACAATTAGTTTCTCTCATTTTTATATGTTTTCAAAATTAATTTTATACTGAATTCGTAAAGATATTCTTTATTGGTGAAGAACAAGAATAATACGAATATATACAGTTGCCAGAATACATTCACATAATTCTGGACTAATGCTAAAAGAAAATTTTATAAGTAGACTATTAGCTATTTATATCTTGACCTAATAATGATTGGTTTATTTTCATTCTTTAAATTGATGAATAATATAATAAAATATTCATTGAAACCTTTCTTTCTTATACCTTAGTAGTTGTTAACGAAATTTGAAGTACCTATGTAACAAATAATAATTTAGGGAGAAAACAGCTGTTTTTAAAAATCGTTTGTTTCAATTGATATTTTCATTTTAATTAAAAACGTTTCAGATCAGAAAAGGAATTTGTGTATTATAATTTTCATACAATAGTAGTTTTTACATTAAAAATATTAGACATGAAAGCATTTTAATCCGGAGCAAAGCCAGGTATATCAGCTTGTTTATCTTACAAAAAGTGGAAGTGAATGCGGCTGATGGGAGCACATAACTTCTAAGCAATTTTTGCTGTCAAAAAACTTTCAGCATAAAAGTAGTTTGTTATGATAAGGTTATAATTCAACTAATTCAAAATTTTCTTTCTATCTTCAATCGTAACGGAGCTATGGGGAAAAGATAAATTGGGGGGAACTGAACATCGCTTTTCAGCTCATAACTTCTAAGCAATTGTAGCTGTCAAAAAACTTTTAATATGAAAGTTGTTCGTTATGATTATGTGATAATGCCCCTAATTGAAAGTTTCTTTCTATCTGCAATCGTAACAGAGTAATGGGGAAATGATAAATTGAGGGGGCTGAGGAAATGAATATCGCTTTTCAGCTCACAACTTCTAAGCAATTTTAGCTGACAAAAACTTTTAATATAAAAGTCGTTCGTTCTTATAAGGTGATAATTCACCAAATTGAATTTTTTTCCTATCTTTATTCGTAACAGAGCTATGGGGAAATGATAAAATGGGGGAGGGGATTGAAAGTGACATTTTAGCTCGTAACTTCTGAAAAATTATAACTATCAAAAAAGTTTCAATACAAAAGTTGTTTATTATAAAGAGGTAATAATTCGCCCATTTTGAGTTTTCATTCTATCTTCAATCGTAAAGGAATTACGGGAAAATGAAATTTTCAGTCCCCCGCCATTTCCACCCCCTTTTAGCTGGTTATCCCATCTACAAACTCGGTCGATATTTTCACCAAACTTACCACATATCCCTCGCCGATTAAAATCTAATCAAAATTACTCTAGTTATCGTGTTCACAAGATAACATGGGCAAAAGCGTTATATATATACGTCTCTACTTATAATAAGGAAAAGAACATTTCGCCCTCTATTCTCATAAGGATTAGATCTACAAGAATGAAAGTGGGTGAAAGAGACTGCAAATGTCGAGAAATTTCCAACAAGGGGTAACATGCATAGGTTAAAACGTACTTTAAGTTAGAGGGAGAGAAGGGGAAGAGTGGGAAAATCACTTTTCAGCTCATAACTTCTAAGCAACTGTAGCTATCGAAACCGTTTAAATGCAAAAATTGTTCTCTATGATAAGGCAATAATTCTCCTAATTTGAATTTTCTTTCTATTTTCAATTGTAAAGGAATTATGGGAAAATGAAAATTTTTAGGTAGACTTCCTATAAGGAATCTACCTAAAAATGGAACTTAAAAACTCGTATCATTTCCTAAATTATTCTATTTAGCTCATTTTTAGGTACATTAAAAAATTTTAAAAGCTCTAATTACACATTATATTGAATGAAAAATAAACCTTATTTGATTCGTTATGAATTAATTGCAATAATTATACTATAGAATAGCATTAATCAAACTATTATTTAGAAACAAATTACTAACTAAAACAATTTTTTTACAAAACTGAAGTATGCAAGTTGCAGTGAAAATTGATATGCTACTTATCTAAGCTTCTTTATCGAATATCTCAGGAGAATTCAAATATAAAAATGAACACAATTTTCCAAAATAGCAAGAGGGTTATTGCTAATTGGAGGGTGCGTAAAAATACTGAATAATTATGACGGCGTATGTGAACAACTAAGTTGCCAGAGACGGAAGAAGCGGTATCCGCACAACGAACAAGCCCCATCCTGTCAGAACCATCACCAGCCTGGCGTCACTATGATGACATTTTCAAGTGTTACCTGTTCACTTTGAAAATCGCATCACAAGCACTCGGAACATGGGGGAAAAATTCTCCTTGTTGTATTTTATCTGCTGTAAGAACCATGGAAATCATTAGAACGACATGCAACACGAAACTAAGAATGCACGTGCAAGCCACTGACGGCAGGCCAAATTTCAACAGAAATGAAACTGAGTAAGTCATCCTGAAGAAACTGCACACAAAAATAGTAAACACTCACAAAAAACGAGAAGCGAGAATGTATGCTCCAGCTTCCTAAATACCTCGACTGTTTTCTCATACATGTGAGGTTCTGCAGGCATCGAAGATTTTTTATGATGAAGACAGAGATGGAATGTATAACGATGTAAAAAAGAGGAATAGAATATATCAATGGCAGATCATATGGGTTATATGACATTACTGATTTTAAAGGAACTTAATTTAATTTTGTAATCCATATTCATAGTTGTATGTTCGGTCTCTTTCATTCAAAAGTGAGTTCTTTAATAGTTTTAAGACAATCTTGTAAACGCATATAACGGAAAAGACTTAGTTTTAAGATGAGCTTGAAGATTCTACAAAGAGCTTTGGTTTGGTTTCATTTTGGATTTTATGACGCACGAGCCATGCATGAGCAAATTGCAAGATCCAAGTTACAATGAAGTATAAGCTGAAAGCAAATTGCTTACAAAAATCGATAATATGACCATAATGTGATTCTTAAGTGCCTTTTGACGTAGACTTACGTCTCTTCATAGTGGTCTAATGTTGTGTCGGGAAAGGAAAAATTATGATGCTTTTCGTGGTATTTTAAACGCTTATAGCTCCGCAACAAAATAATATAGAAAGTTGGGTTTAGTTTCATTTAACAGAAAAAGGTTGACATTGAAGATTGCAAAAAGAATTTTAGAATTTGGAATTACAGTTTAGTCACAGTCGAGCTTCAAAGTTAGTGAAAATCACGCAGAATTTTGATGACGTCACAGCGACCGATGCTCACACGCATCGTTTATAAGCGGTATATTAACTGGATTTTAACAGATTAATAATTAATTCATTTCAGATTAATTAATTCATTCAGATTAATTCATTTAATAGAGAAAGGTCATAGAGCATAGGTCATAGGTCAAAGTCCCATAGAGCAACTTTAGTCACAGAAAGTCACAGTTGAGTAAGGTTAAGTAAGTCTACGCGCCTCAATCCCAGCGGCCATTTCGCAGAGATAGCCTCCCGTCGAACTTTTTTGTAACAACACTGACGATAATGTTGCGTGAAAACAACTTATCTACAGGTAATTTTCATTTTTGTTCAACCAATTTTATTATCCATGCGTATGAATCATTTGCAAGTAGTCACCACTCTCTTCAACGTAACCTCAATTGATAAGCCATTCAAATGAATTTTCGAAATGGCAGTTTCCAAGCAACTGCATAATTTAAAGGATTAAAATGTTTCAAAAGCATTTCTTAAGATCACTATTATATTATTTATGGTTCGATTACAAAATATTTATGGGTTATTTAAGGATATTTATTATTATATTGGATAAAGTTTCGTGGGCTAATATAAACAGAAATTAAAAATAGAGAACAATTTCTGTCATATTACATGAGCTATTACGAAGCTTAACTCAGCTGCATTTGGATGCGAAACCAAAATTGAACAACATGCAGTAATTAGGCTCGCCGAGAGGGGAAGGCAGGAGGGGTAAAATCCAGTGGCGTAGCGAAGGTAAATA